>BSXT01002904.1:0-29689 GCA_030267785.1 Phytophthora fragariaefolia | reverse complement strand
TGAGGAAGCCTAGGAAGAGATGCACAATAGAGGAGTTTGGAACCGAGAGGTGAGCGTGTCGTCTTAAAGCGTCTTGAAGCTATTATAATCGACGATCGAAGGCGTCGGCAACTGCGGCTCGATATTGCTGATGCAGTCGTAGACATGTTTTCGGCGATCAGAGTACCACGTGCTAGATTTTGATCGTCACGTTCACTGCACGAAAATCACTATCTACCTATTTAATCAGAATCCGACCATCCAACTCACAGTATCTCGTATTGTGCTAGCAGTAGTGGGATAAAGTGAGAAACTGAGCTCGTGTCATCTACATGGAATTCTCGATCAGAAGCAGGCGGACTAGAGAACAAAGGTTGTGTTTGGGCAAGTAGGGCCTACCGTGCACGGTAGGCAGCTTCTGATTTCGAGGTCTAGTACAAAGTAATACCAAACGAGGGATAATGAAAAACGTCCTAGCACGCTGTTTTTAGCAGTGCCTATTAGTATTGATTACTGCTATTGATGTGGTATCAGAGTTGCTTTTGTTGGAGGTTTTATTTGGTCCAACACCGTTATTTCCAGCGCATCAAAGCCAGTTGTACGGGTGAATTTTTCAGTGGAAGCATAGCTGGAGATGGCTTCTGTCGCCCCGGTGTTTGACCGGCATCGCGATCTCACAAATTCAGCACTGCATGTAGCTCGAAAAAATATCTGGGCGATGATGGGGCTCCGGCTTATACGGTCGTGGCAGCGCATGCAGGTCGGGTACTACGGCGGCACGTACTCCATCCAAAGAGTTCTAGCCTTCGAAGAGTACACACACCGCACTTCATTAGCATGGGTAATATTGATTTGTATGTGTACGCCATTACCAATGATGGCGGTGGTCTTTGGACAAGAATCAGTTCCGCTTCAAGAACTCCAGGAAGGCTGGCGTGCAAACTATGGCATGTGGGTCCGAACTGCCGTGGTTGTGTGCAATGTGACGTATGGAATTGTGGTGCAAGGAGTGCACCTTATTGATGATTTTACCGTTTCCGCGCAGCAGATGCTTGTACTCCTCGTTTGTGTGCCAATTGCTATAGTAGTCATATCGATGGCTGTCAGCGCGTACATCGTGTTCCCGATTCCGTTCTTTGCAATGAGTATAATGCCTATTTTTTTTCTTGTACTACTCATTTCGCTTCGGACTGTGGTGGGGTCCAGTGCTATTCAACACATGGTACAACACCGCAAGCAATCGATACACTGTATCCGCTTTCTTTGCGCTCAGGCTTCGACGCTTTTCATCTTCCCGGCGTACGAAGTGTTGTACCGTGCTGCTGAGGGAACGCATAGCCAAATATTGGTGATTTTACTTCTTCCTGCTCTCAAAGTTACAGTAAAGAGTGTTGTATTATATTTCGCCAAGAGTCTACAGGACATGATTCCCGTCGAGGTCATCTTTACGGCTGATTACTTCAACGCTGTCTACGTTGCCACGTGGATGCAGAGCTCTTCGGTTCAATCAGTGATAGCTATCACAATCACCGATCTATCGCAGACAATGTTTATGCTTTACGGGTTGCACTGTCGGACTATTAAAATCTTGTCGAGGCTGCACCGCACAGTGGGTGATGCTGCTGATACAGGCAATATGCTATCGATGATTTGCTGGCTATGTCGCCATCCAGACCGTTTTGAGACGCAGGCTCATGAACGAATTCGTAGGCGCTCGTGCCTCCCTCATGACATATCCCCGGCAAATACAAGCGTCCTCGACAGTCTGAACCATATTCTACCTGAACCTTGCCGGATGGCACGTGGCTTAGAACATGTCCAACCTCACGGCTCGCCTCGCATCTCATCTCTTCCCGTTATGTACCAGAGCAAGCCTACACAACTATGCTGTCTTCGAGCAAAGTCTGCACGAAGTCGTCTCAAAGGTGTCCACCCAATTGGACCTGAACCGCGGTTAGTCACTGTGGATAGATCTCCTCCTTCCGATATCATAGCTTGCAGACCTCGGTCTGCACATCAACGCCCAACCGTTCTTCTAAACTCGCTCGAAGCCCTCTTCACAGCCGAGTGTCTCATTATCTCTGCATACTTGGAGGCGTTTATGCCTGTGTTTTACTGCATCTACATGATGGTCATGGTGCATCTTCAGAGTGCCCAGTATCATCGTGAGATGAATGGTATCACGCGTGAAAACGTGGTTACTACAATTATTCCCTTGTTTGTGTTCGGAATACTCCAGATCATCTCCTTTGTCATTTTAGGAGTGGTGATCAGAAACAATTGCGGTATGAATGTACTTTACCAGTTGGCGTTTGTATTAGAAAAGCAGATGGCGCTGGTGCAGTGCAAGATGATCCTCTGGATGTTGATCACATTGTGTTTTCGTGTACAGCATTTTGGTGCGTGTACTATTGATAATAGCAACGATGCCAATGGTTGGACTGATACCAGCTTCTTCTAATGTTGTCCAGGTGTTGATTTTAAGTTTGAATTCTTTCGGCTAGGACTTCCAAAGGTTTGGACCCCGCATGGATAAGTACGAAGTCAAAGGTTGTAAGTTAATTTAAAGAGAAAAAAGAATATTGTTGGTCCACAAATAAGTTTCCAGTGCTTAGTTTATTTGCAGGCCAGCCTACAAACTTGAACTTGGGATCGCTATTAGCGATACATATTGTTTCCGTCCACCATGGTGGCAATATCACCAACTTTGAGCGACTTAACCGGCGCCAAACCGCGTAGTGGTAGCTGGGCATCTTCGGCCTCAGCGCTCCTCAAGATGTGGCGGTGCATGCAGCTCAGCTATTATGGCGGAAAATATTCCATTCATCGAGTACTTGCTTTCGACGATTATATCAAGAAAACATCGTTCCTGCGGGTGGTATTGGTCTGCTTCACTACGCCAATTCCTATGGTCACTCTTATCTTCGGCCAGAAATTAGTACCTCTCCAAGAACTAACCGAGGGCTGGAGTGCCAACTACGGAATGTGGTTCCGAGCAGCAGTATTGGTTGTGTTTGTAACCCACGCACTCTTGGTTCAGGGAATGTACCTTATCGACGATTTTGTGGTGTCTGTGCGGCAGATGCTGAAACTTTATGTTGTCATGCCGATTCTTGTTGTGTCTTTATCGATGGTCGTGTCGGCCAAAATCGTTTTCCCCATTCCATTCTACATCATGTTTATAACGCCACCGTTTTACTCATTGCTGATCATAATGCTTCGGATAGTTTCGGGTTTTAGTGCTTTCAGAAAAATGCTGACAAATCATGTCCAAGTGGCTCGATGCGTGCGTTTTGTTTGCGCGCAAACGTCAACAGTCTTCATTTTTCCTGTCTACGAGATGCTGTTCAGTGCTGCCGAAGGAACAAAATATGAACTTCCCGTTATTTTACTACTCCCGGTGATAAAAGTGGCGTTAAAGAATCTGGTGCTTCACTTTGCAAAGGCTCTAGAAGACATGGCTCCCGTTGAAGTAATCTTCACAGCAGATTTCTTTAACGCAATTTATGTAGCTACTTGTATGCAGAGCTCAAGTTCTGCGTTCAATATCTCAGCAATTATTATCACCGACTTATTTCAGACGATCACGATGCTATACGATCCTGTCCAGGCTTCGCATGACCATCACCGATGCTAACATGCCCAATGACTTGGTATCAATGATGCGCTCATTGTGCTGCAACCCAGACAATTTGACAATGCAAAGCCGCCGAGGGATCCGTAATCTGTCATGTCTTCCACATCAAATCTCTGAAGCTAGTAAGCATTTACTCGATAGCCTAGATAAAATGATCACTGAACCGAGTGCTGATAGACCAGAACCGCTCCAAATATCTACAGCCATAGCGGGTCCAAATATTTCAAATATTCCAGCACAGAAACTAATATCAACCTCGCGTCTTCACACCCAGGCAATTTACCCAATTATGGCAAGCAACAAGATGCCAAAACTTGCGCTCAAACCCCCATTCAAGAAGGCGCTGTCGTCTAAAGATCGGGTGCGAACTCCACCTACGATCCTTCTTGAATCCCTAGAAGCGGTCTTTACAACCGAATGCATCATTGGCACAGCATACTTGGAAACCTTTATGCCTTCGTTTTATAGTAGCTACATGATTCTGATGGTACATCTCCCTAACGTAAAGTATCATATCGAAATGGAGGGTGTCACACGCGATAATGTTAGATCAACCGTCCTCCCTCTTTTCGTGTTCTGTTTGCTGCAAATATTGTCCTTCCTACTTATGGCTCGAGTGATTAAACGCAACTGCGGGATGGAAGCACTGTACCAGCTTGCGTTTGTACTAGAGACCCAGCGATCGCTGATACACTGCAAGATGATGCTCTGGATGGTGATCACATTATGCTTTCGAGTGACGCATTTCGGTACGTCTCGTTTTGTTGTAGACTTTGGTGCATACTTGGCTACTAAACATCGGTACCTCCAGGTGTTGACTTCAAGTTCGGCTTTGCGCGACTGGGGTTTCCAAGATTTTGGATCCCACATGAGTAGAATTAGAGCAAAACCTATATTTCAAGCGGTTTCGCTGGAGCCTAATAACTAACGCACCAATCAAGCTAAGCATGTGTTTTCGTCAAGGCTGGATCGTTACAAGTAAACCACTTTCATAGCCGGCAATAGAATTCTGAAAGCAGGCTTCTATCTCAAGGAATAACGGCATCTCATTTCCGCGTTGAATTGCCTTGCGCTATTCGTCCAAATATACTTGAGTAGTTACTACAACCCAGTATGGCATTCCCACTACCTATTCAAAAGCCCTGCTTCATCATCTAGAAGTTAGGAATGACCAACCTACTAAGTGCGCTATACCATGCGTAAATGATCGGCGTCAAATACGCATACACGGAAGGAACCGTGTTTACGAGAATTCCTGTTCAGTCTTCTTCATCTCGCGTACTTCATCGTGGTCTCAATCAATCCAAATCCTTACTCTTATCTTCCGAGTAATTGATTGCGGTGCGTTGCGCAACAAGGAATACATCTATCCCAAGGTGGATGCTTAACGGTAGGCGTGAACTTCTGGTTTCAAACTATTTAATAAGTGTAGTCGTTAAAAATATGCAACATAATATGTTACGATCATACGGCAGGATGTCAATAGTGACCAACAACGGGTTGCAGCAACATACTCACACCCTATTTAAGTACTTCTAGTTAGTAAATGAACTAACCTTCCTAATCTTCCCTATGCAATTGCGCGAGTTTATAGAATCAGCTTGCAGATTAACATTCTGTATCTGTTCTCGACAGCATACTGTCGTTGCTTCTTCCTTTAATACTACCGACACATTCAAATACTACTTTATCCAAGAAAACTTGAATGTGAAGTCCATACCTGTATACCGATAGTTAGGATAGCATGCATGCTAAGAAAAGGTACACACTTACCAAAATGCACGACACGACAGCAAACTGTAACTGCCATCCAAAGCGTTAGCTTTCCCTGAATGAGAGGCATATGGTTGTCTAGAACAAATGCGAGATGATGTATAGCCCGCATACCGCTACCGTGCTTGATCAACTGCACCAATACCCCAAACGATATCAGTTGGAGCAGTCCAAAAAAGAACAGAGGAGTCACTCTTTCTGCAGCGTTTTCACGGGTTATGCTTGCCATTTCTGTATGATATTGAGCGCTTGGAAAGTTTACTAGCACCAGTACGTAGCAGCAGTAAAACCAAGGAATAGCAGCTTCCAAGTATGCTGTAAGAATGATGCACTCAATTGTGAAGAGTGCTTCGAGAGCTTCTTTGAGAATCGTCGGATGAGTCAGTTGATGCGTGGCATTGCCCATACTAGCTCGGGCTGATATACGTCTATCCGTCGATGCCACGTTATTATTCCCGTTTGGCGTAATAGAATGTTTTCTATAACCCCTAAGAAACGACATCGAGCGATATGTAGACAGTCTTCCGGAATTATTAGCGTTGCTCTTCAAGTTTTCCAGAGTGTATCGGTCTGAAGCATCTAATTCGTGAGGAAAGCACGAACGGATCTGAATATCTGTTTTAACTTGCCGCTTGAACTTTTTTACGTCTTGACACAATGTGCAGACCATCGTTAGTAAGTCGTCGGTGTCCGAGCTATTGCCTACAACGCGATGAAGTTTGAGCTGAAGTGTTCTAGTTTGTCTATGTAAGCCATATAGCGAAGCACTCGTTTGCGTCAAGTCTAATACAGTCATGGCGACTACGGAGGCTGGCGAGGAGGCACTTTCCATGCATGTTGCCATGTATATAGCATTGAAAAAGTCAACTGTAAAAATAATCGCCTCGGGAATCCTCCATGTGTTTTGTGCAGCGGAGCAAAATGTATTTTACTGCCAGCTTCATCACGGGAAGCAGTAAAATCACCGCAAATTGGTAGTAAGATCTGTGTACTGCGCGAAACAGATTTTCATACAGGGGATAGACGAAAGCTACCATAACCTGCGCACTAACAGAGGTAAAGTATCGGGCCAATTGGTCGATTTGTCTCCAGATTTCCTGCAGATTTTGACGTCCAACCATAGCGCAAAATGATATGACTAGACATATAAAGAACATGGGGCCATCGTCAGGACGAAGAATGGGACTGGAATAGTAAGTTGCGATGCGATCAGAACAGCGAATACAGTAAATACGATTATCGTCCAAGTACACAGCAACACCGCCTGGCACTCGGAGAGATTAACAGCATCAACAAGATATCTTGCTTGCCCAGAATTCGTGTGACCGACCACAAATACTAGCATAGCCGTTCGAATCCAGAAACCATAGTTCTTGACCCACCCGTCTTCTGGATTCTGAAGCGGGATTAATTCCTCCACAACGACAAAAAGAACCGTAGGCAACGGAGTTGCCATCACCAAAAACAGCGACCTTAACATTGATGACTTTTTGCTGTAAGCACGCAGAGCAAACGCGCGATGAATCGAGTACTTGCCGCCGTAATAGCTTACATGCAGTTGCTGCCATGCACGGACAGGGTCAAAATAGAATCTAGAGCTTGTGCTGTGATGAATCCCAGGGGAATGGGAAAATGGACCTGGGTGTACTTGCGCCAGTGATACCATCCTGCTTGTAACGAGGGGAGACGATGATCCCTCGCTCTATTGATGCATGTGCGATACTTTTTAGTCTGCTGGGTCACGATCACTCTATTCTTGTCTGCCGGTGGTAAACGACTTTGCAGATTTTACAATGCAGAAATCGGGTCTATAATGACTAGCGTTCCTTAACACTTGTACTTCGAAGTACTACGTAGGATTTAGCTCTTGGTTGGGGGTGTTCGTGAAGATTGACATACATTTTATTCATAAGTCACACCTAAAGTGGCGTTAAACGTGAAATCAAAGGAACCCTCTGTTGGAAAGCAGATTATTCCATATTGTCTCAATAATCATTATATTTTTAGGAACCGCACGTTTTGGAGCGCTCTTACGATACCTGCACGAAGGACACCTAAATCGCCCGCGTTCACGCAAACCTTGTTTTGCTACTAAAACAAGCTCGACGATATCTAAATAACAGGGATGGCCGATCGAACCTGTCGCGCAGTGTACATGCTGTATTTTGTATGGTGCCTCCCGTTTGCTACTTAGCGTAGTAAGTAACTTTTATGCTAAAGGGGCCCACTGTGCCCACTGGAAGTGGAGCTTCCGCAACCCCAACTCTGCTAAATGGAGCGAGCACTGCGTTGACGCGTTGGTTCCACTGATTCGCGATATCTGCACCTAGAACTCTAGCGGCAGCCAAGAGCTGTTAGTTCTGAGCAGGGCTCCCGATAATGACATTAATCGCATGGCAAAATATAAGGCTCCCATACATTGTGCATTGTCATAGCGCTAAGAGCTCTCATACATAATGGGCATTAATGGGATTAATGTTTAATGTAAATACGTAATCAATGAACTCATGGAGTGTCTGAGCATCCCTGTAAGACCTGTTTGTTCTAAGAAACAGAATCCTTTCAAGGCAAACGGGCAATAAAGAATGGCGGTGCAGACCAGGGCTCCCGTTTAATGCATAAAGCCATACATTAATGTGCATTAATCCCCTGCATAATGTATGGAGGCCTCTCACCAACTTCGTATGCATTCTGTATGGCAATACATTTTACGTCAACATTATTAATGGAGTGGTCAGAGTGCAAGCTGGTAGATTCTATCGTTTGTTTGCAATCGTTTGTTTGCATGGACTACCTGCTTTCCGGCCCTCACCAAGAAGGGCATACGGCGTTTGCTCGACCCGTCCGTCGACTCAGGCGAGTCACCTCACTCTACCACCCACGAAGTCCTCAGACGCACACTATCAAATCCCAACCGGAACTACGGCGTTTTGTTCTCCCTATTGACGCTGATCTCCAATTTCAAATTTCGTCCAATACTTCGTCAGGGCACAAGATAGGTGTCTGCGAGTGAAAACAAGAAGCTGACGATGTTATTGGGGACCCGACTCAGATTCAACCGTCTCATTGAAGGTACAAACGAATGATGTGAAGCTGTAGGAAGTTTGAGTATTGTTCCATGCATTACGAAAAAATACCCGATTTAATGCGATGTCTGGGTGTTTGAGTTCAACCACAACTTCCTGATTGAACTCTAATGTCGCTATGATTGCTATAGGTGCTGGAGGCCAATCCGGGCTTTAAAGCAGCTTGTGTGAAGATACAACTAGACAAACAGCACCTCACCATGAAACGCTTGCGGTGCAATCGCTCGTCAGGCGACCCACAAGCTCTTCATTGTCGACTTCCAGTAACTCAACAAACGAAAGCTTTGCCTCTTCGGTGCTCAAGAAGGCTCGGCTCCAGTCGAAGAAGAGCACATATGTTCAGGTCGACACGATTCCTCCAACGCCTAATTTGGCTGAGCGTTTGTACAGTGCACTCGGGCCACTACGTTAATAATGTTCACGTAAAATGTAGTGCCATGCATTATGCATACAAAGTTGGCAAGAGGCCTCCATACATTATGCAGGGGATTAATGCGCATTAATGTATGGCTTTATACATTAAACGGGAGCCCTGGTTCTGAGCCACTCTCCTCGAACTGCAAGCTTATTTTAAATGATCTTGGTAGTTCGCTATTGCCAATGTACTTTAAGTGATCATTTTCTTGCGTGCCAGTCGCATCATCAAAGGTGAGAAGTAGTATTCTATTCCTTGTTCTAACGCAGAAGGACAATTCAGCGTTATGCGATGTATGGAAATGATGGCAGTTATTATTATTGTTTGTGGGTTATTATTACGCAGTAGCGTGAAGGCCAATAGTATGGCCTTTTATTTTGCCGGGCCCTGGATTGTAGAAGTGTAACATAATGAGTTATTTTAATGAACGCATTGTATCGCTAAGCTAAATGCTCGCTGAGGTGTACAATGCCGCTAAATGTTGCGTAGATTCACTGCACAGTTGATGTTTCGGAGATATTACCGGTAACTAGGGCCGCCCCCGAAAGTATGAAACGTTTTGGATGAGCCCGCACACAAATAGATTAACTGTTGTGCGGTAATTCGTACGCCCGGCTCGAGCTCAAGTTCCATTCTCCTCATGATAACCACATCGCCTCCCAATCCTGTGCCGACAATCGACGTCATCTCAAAAATCATTCGGCGGCTAGGCGTTGGTGCTACAAACCTCTTACACTGGTGGTTGTCGCTTCAAGTGAGCTACCAAGGCCACAAATACTCAATTGAGCGGTTGCTAGCCCTTGAGAAGTAGTACAGAAGGACAACGCCACTTTGGCGTGTTATTGTTGTCGTGACCGGAGCATTGGTCCCAATGGTTATCCTCGTTATTTCACAGGAATCAATACCTCTCGATGACCCCGCAAAGGGATGGCGTGCAAACTACGGGTTTTGGATTCGCGTCGGTATTCTTGCTGGTGTTGTGAGCGTTAATTTAGCGGTTAATGCGACGTATATTATGCAGACTGCTGCATTCACCTTCGGTCGTCTGATACTGCTCTTCGCCTGCCAAGCTCTAAGCTATACGTTCGTGTCCATCGGTATAACTGCATTGGTGGGGTTTCCCGTCCCGTTTTTTGCTTTGTCGACAATCCCAATTTTCTTTGTGCTGTTGGTGGCTTCGTCATTTGCTGTCACCGGTAGCAAAAGCACCAAGAACATGCTCAAGTGCTCGGACGATTTGAAGGTTCTTTTTCAATTCATCTGTGCCCAAATGTTAATGCCTGTGGTATATCCTATTTACGAAGTTGTATTTGTTGCGGCATCGAACACATACTATGAACTCCCAGTGATTTTACTCCTGCCGATCATAAAAGTTATTATGCAGCATATCATTACGCTCACATTAGTCCGAAAAGAAGATATGCTGCCTGAATCCGTGATTCTTACGGTGGATTTTTTCCATGCTATATACCTGGCAACATGCATGCAAAGCACGAGCTCAACTGCCACTGTGGTCATCATTATTACTGTTGATGTGTTGCAGTCAGTATCAATATTGTTCGGCCTTTACCGTCGTAGTCGCTCCACTTTGGCACGAGCCCACAGAGCAGCAGGGATGTCGGGTGACAGGATGTCCATAGTAACCATACTTTGCTTCATCTGCAGCAGCTCCGACAAATTGAACGTTCAAAATCTAAACGGATTTCGAATTCAATCGTGTCTCCCATGCTCTTTATCTCCTCCTGAAAAGCACATTTTACACCGTTTGGAATTTCTTCGCCAAAGTAGATATGCTTCTCAGCTGGTCTCTCGCAGCTTGTCTGGCGCATATCAATCGTCACTCGTCCGGGTCATACCTTTTAATCGGTCCACCTATGCTGCACAGGTATGCGGAAAGAGCTGCTGGTGGCAGCGGTGCAGCAGCATCCAGCCTTTTCCATCAACTCGCGCCGTAATTCCTCTAAACCCAGCGACGGAGTTTTGGACAGGTGACGGAAGGAGTTCCCATTCAAATACCCTTCAAGAAGGTCTGGAAGCTCTTTTTACACTGGAGTGTCTCGTGCTTGCTTCGTATTTACAAACTAGTATTGCAATGTTCTATGCAAACTTTGTCGTAGTAATGGTGTATCTGCCAAGTGCTCGATATCACACCGAGCTCCAGGGTGTCACGCCTGAAAATGTTGAAGATACCGTCAAATCTATATTCATTTTCGGAACTCTCGAGTTTGTGTCATTCGCCCTTCTATCAGTTATGGTTTACGAGAGATACGGGACGCAAGTTTTCTACCACCTTGCCTTCGTGTTGGAAACGCAGGTAGCTCTCGTTCAAGGGAAGGTGATGATGTGGATATTAATCATTCTGGCATTCCGCGTGGTTCATTTCGGTACGTCTTGAGCAGTAGTGAACTTAGATACTAAGTATGTACTTTCATGATCTTACGCTAACATGTTTACGTGTTATCAGGCGTCGACTTCACGTTAAAGTTTGCGTGGATGAAACATACATCCTAGCATCTAAGTAGTGTGCATATGAGTAGACCGATATAAAGAGAGCTAGCTGAGCGTGCTGGACGGTTCGCGGGCGGTCATTCTTAGTATTTCTGTCGTACTGTAGTTAGGACAGGAATATTTTTGAACGCATCGCATGGTTGGATTTGGCAAGCACTTCGACTTCCTCCGGTGCTGTGGTTTGTGTTTGCAAATCGATATGAGTTGCGCTCCTATAGTAGACACAAGTCAGCTCCCCAACGGGAAGATGTCTCTCAAAGTGTCTCGTTGTAGGCTACTACGTTCTTGTTGCACACGAATTCTCCAACTCTGGACATCACTTCAAGTGAGCTACCATGGCGGTAGGTACTCGATCAAACGAGCATTAGCCTTGGATCAGTACATACAGACTACGTCGCTGCTCCACGTGTTACTTGTGTGTGTCGGGACCCCAATGCCTATGGCAATACTAGTAATCCTGCAGGAGCTCCTACCCCTGCAAGACCCCACGGCTGGATGGAGCGCAAACTACGGATTCTGGTTGAGACTAGGAATGCTGTCGGCGGTCACGGCTAACACATTTATCATCCAAGGAACGTACATGATTGATAACTTTACGATTTCGAGGTGTCGCCTTGCTGGATTTATGACGGGACTGTCCTTAATTCATACGTCAGCAAGTATGGCTGTGGCAGCCAGGCTAGTGTTTCCGATTCCATTCTTTTATATCACGATGACCCCATCTTTCTATGTCCCATTATTTACGTTGCTGTACGTATTGCTACAAAATCGCAGCAAACCGATTATCGCATTCATAGCCGTTCAGAAAGTCATGGGCATGGTTTACCCCGCCTATCAGATACTGTTTCACAAGTTGGCAGAGACAAAATTTATTCTGCCAGTACTTCTTCTCCAACCCGTCATTAAAATTGTTGCCAAGAATGCCGTTCTACGAATCACCAAACACCTGGAGGACTTAACCCCTGAAACTGTCATTTTCACGGTAGACTTCTTCAATGCGCTGTACTTGGTTTCCTTCATGGAGAGTGCTTCAACGCTCAAAACAATGATCATTCTCATAGTCACCGAGATCTCTCAGACGATCATGATACTAATAAAAATGCAACGACGAGCAGCAACAATTTTGGACCGGCTACACCAAACCACTGGAGCGTTTTCAAGCGAGAGTTTGTTGGAAACATTGTGTCTGCTGTGCCGGAACCCAGAGAAATTAGAAATGCAGCTGAATGGAAATGCTCGTGTACGTTCTTGTCTCCAACATCGACTAGCCATGTCAGATAGCACCGTTCTTTTTATGTTGGAAAAAGCGGCAAGAGAAGTATCTCAACCAATTCATAGCTGGTCGTCGATAGAGACACCAAAAACTTCTGTGGTGCGCTTCACCGGATCTTGTTCCCCACTGAAGAAGTTCCGCCTGCATTTTGCCAGACACAGAGTGAGTGTAGTTCATCCTACTGCGCCGATCAAACCACAATCTGTGCAACCATCATCCAGTGAAAGGACTAGGTCGCACGACATATCAAGTGTTTCATCGTCTATCAAAACTCAGCAAGGTGCTATTCTTCGGGAGACGCTTGCGATGCTGTATACGATGGAGTGTCTCGTGTTAACAGCGTACTTAGAAGCGATTATCCCATTGTTATATAGTAACTACATCCTCGTTATGGTGCATCTCCCAAACGCGAAGTATCACACCGAGTTGAAAAGTGTCACACAGCAGAACGTTCAATATTCGGCTATGGTTGTATTTCTCTTTGGCCTGTTGCAAGTAGTATCATTTTTCCTTCTAGCAGCGCTTATTCACCGTAAATGCGGTATGAATACGTTATATCAGCTTGCATTTGTGCTGGAGACATAGAAAACATTAGTGCAAGGGAATTTAATGATTTGGATGCTTGTGACATTAGCTTGTCGTGTTGCCCACTTTGGTACGTGGCGATCGATTCGAAGACCTCATCAGCTCGATCATTTAGTGGATCTAACATTTTTTCGTATAGGTGCAGATTACTCGTTCAAATTTGCGTGGATCTCGGAGAAATGACATCGGGCAGTGTTTGATTTGGTTATCAGATTAAGAAACATCAATGCTGGTGTTACTTAAAAACTCAACGGCTTTTTAGAGAAATATAAAGATGTATTGCACGTCTTTTGAAAGGGATAACGCTCCTGCATACTTGACGAACAGGTAGACTCATTCTTTACTTGTGGACAACTTCTGCACCCAAGTTGCTGTTTGATTTTCTGAATTCATGGATTTCCTGTCCGTACAAGAGGCTAGGCTCCGAAGAAGGTTCGACCCAGTTCTAAAGACCATTTGTGGTAGAAGCAGAGGCCGGTTGGAGTCGAAACTATGTGCTCTGGTGTCGTGTGTTCGCGCTCGGTATCGCTTTTTGGGACATATACTTCATTCAAGGGAAGTACAAGGTCAATAGTTTAGCTCGTTCTGCTCCGTAGCTAGGTTTCTTCGTACTGACCATTTACGGCATCTATAGGAGCGTTAGCAGTTTTACGCCCCCTACCCTAGTACATGTATTTCCAAACCATTTTTCTACATCCAGCATTGTACGTGTCACTCCTCGTTTTTATAGGTTGAAGCGTGATCAATATTGTGGAACCCACGACACCTGAAACCAGATTTTTACAGTAGATTTCTACAACGCGTTGTGCATGGCAGCATGCATGAAAAGCTTCGACAATGCCTGCAATGCTTATCTTTATTATCACTCATTTTGCTCAAACCGTGACTATACTTCTCATAATGCACTGCCGGGTGGCAACGCCTTGGCAGATATTGCGAGATACTACATGTGCTCTGGAAAGGGAATCCATTATAAGTGAATGCGTCAGAATCCTTTAATCATATGAAACAATATCGTGGCATAGCTGGGTAGCCTACCTTGAAGCGTTTGTTCCCATATTTTGCTGCGCCTACGTGCTGTACAAGGTGCATTTGCCCGATGCCAAGTATCACGAACTTCGCACCCACCAGGATGTGCAGTACGCGCCTTGAGCCGTCTCTATCTTCAGATTGCTGCAGGTTAGTTTATTCATCCTACTGGGCATACTGATTCGGCGCAGCTGCTGGATGAAAATTTTGTACAACTAGGTATTTATGCTGGAAACCCAAATGGCGTTGGTGTAGAGTAAGTTGATGGTCTTGATGCTAGTGGTACTGGCTTGCCGCGTCGAACTCTTCAGAGCCCGACACTCACACTCAGTTTTGGAGATCTAACAGTTTGTACTTGGGTAGACTTTTTTTTCCTAAAGTTTTACTATGATAACTGCTGCAACGAATTGAAGAATGTAAACTCCAAGCGGACTTTTGAGGTTTGACATAGCTCAGCTCTACTTCCTCTGCGTCATTTCCGCCCCATAGTTAGTACTCGAAACCACCTAAACCGTTTATCAAATGTGAGCTGGAGCACTCGTCTCGAGGCCTCGATTTAGTCGCCTAATGGTTGTAGTAACGGCCCCGTGTCGATCGTGCAGTATTTCCAGGACTTTGGCGATGGCCCAACGCCTTGTGGCATATTCGTAGACTAGTTAGTGACAGTGTTGAACAAAGCTGGATGACGAGACTGTCCATTCCTCGAGATCGAGGATCCGTGAACACTCCCTCCGGTAGCGACCCGCGATCATTTAAACAGCAACCACCAGAATGGAGAGGTCCGTGTGGACGATTACTACAGTTCTATCGATATAGACATCGAACTCTGTTCCTGGGGATGGTTATAGTGGAATTATGCTACATCTTCGTGTCGATCCCGCTGCGGATCGGCTTCTTGTTCGACCCTTACGCACCTCAAGGCTGGAAGATGGCGTGGACGGCAGAGCTCACAGTTTTTACAACGTTAGATTTGCTCGCAGATGCTGCAGGTTTTGCAAGTTTAATGGACATATTTGCATCTCAACGAAGAGAGCAAGCAGCACTCGCGGCAGATGCTACTGCAGCGATTGGGGCGAGGAGGCAACGCGGTATCCATGTGGAGAGAAAAGCGTCGATACTTGCAAGAATGCGCGACTCGATGCTGGTGGCGTGGTCGTTAAATACTATTCTCCCAGGTAATCACAAACACCATGGCATTCAGAAACCTTTGCTGCTGGAGTTGATATCGATGATACCGCTCGAGCTGTTATCAATAAGTTTCGGGCCGAATTCACTGCATCTGTTACGAATACTAAAGATGCTGCGGCTGTATCGAGTACCTGGTTGCTTCCGCGAGCTCAAAAAAATGTACACAGGTTCGGACATCGTACAAATGCTAGAGTACACAGGCAATGCTGTACTGTTCAAGACAATCGTTTTAGGGGTGGTTTGGGCACACTGGATAGCGTGTGGATACATGGTAGTCGCGCATCTTGAGTGCGGCATTGATTTCATGTTATGCTCGAAAGCTCAGATAGTTCTCACAGCTATACCAACAGCCGGTGAACACGGCATACCTAAAGGAATCGCTGCAGTTTCGCCGACAGGTGACGGGTCTGGATACACTTGCTGGGCCATTGAAGATTATTTAGTAGGCACGGGTGTGGCGAGACAATACGGGCGTGCAATATACTGGGCAGCACGCTCGGTGGTGACTGCAGGATTCTATGACGTGGCAGCTACAACAAATGCCGAGACCGTGTACGCCATTTTTGCCCAGATTATCGGTGCCATCTTCAGCACCGCGGTACTAGCTACCTTTCTCTTTATTTTCCGATACCGCAACGCTCGTATGCAAGAATTTATGGCGCATGTAGACAGCGCGAAGGAGTACATGCAGATGCAGCATTTTCCTGAAAGTGTACGCGAAGGCGTGCTGAGTTACTATAAAAACACGTGGGTTACGCACCACGCTCTTCACCATGACCAAACCATTGGACGCTTGCCCGGTCATTTACGGGTGAGTGTCTACAGTGTTCTAAAGGCGCACCGTATCCAGAATGTAGCCTTTTTGGCTAAAGAAACCATTGAGTTCGTGAATACATTAGCATTGCGAATGGAGTATTGGGTGTTTTCGCCTAAAGATTGGATCATTGAAAAACTTCCAGACGGTATGTACTTTGTACTGCGTGGTAGTGTTCAGCTTGACGGCTCTAGCCACGCGCAAGTACACTACGCCAAAGCCGGAGATCACTTTGCTGAAGGGTGTTTGCTTTTCCCTGGTCGTTCTGACGAACGAGCACGGGCACAAACATTTTGTGACCTATACAAGCTCCCCCAACGCTCGTTTTATAAAACGCTGAAGGTTTTTTACCGTGAAAATGTTCAAACACACTTGGACGATATGCGATCAATGCATGCGCGTCATGATCAACAAGAACAAAAGATGAAACGAATGCTGGGTCGATCGGCTGGCAATGCCCAGCCCGGCTCCAGCCACGTAATCAGTTCTGGTCGACATAGTTTGAGTTACGGCTACGACGGGCGTGGACTCACACGAAAAAAGATCCCGTGGCGGATGCCTGGCTCCAATTTCCGTAAATGGTGGGAGCATGCACGTTTGTTTTCTATCATTTTTGTTTTATTTGAGGTCCCGCTCTACTGTGTCTTTGACGCTGACACCTTTCCGTTCGGGGTCAAGTCGATGTATTCGGCGCAGTCGATGGTATCCATTCTCGTTGAGGCATTTTTTGTGATGGACTTCGTGTTTCGAGCACGGTTTTTTGCCTACGTTGACCAGCTCGCACTCATCACTGTAAACGATGCAAGCTATATTTTTGACGCCTACCGAGAAAACGGCATGTGGATTGACCTACTAGCAATCGTTCCTGTTCCGCTAGTCGTTGAGTTTGTAGTTCGTCGAGGAAGTGGCTGGACCATGTGGCTTCATCTTACTAGACTTGTGCGCCTCTTTCGCTCGCGCTACCTGAACCATACTATACAAGAGTTTGCTCACATCCGCGGTCTATCATCTAAAATGCATCAGGCGGGCACTATGCTACTCTATGTGACACTAACCCTTCATGTAGCAGGGTGTCTTTGGTTTCTTATGGCTCGCTTCAGTGTATTGGAGCGTGAGTTCGAACCCATTCAGGAAGAAATTACACGCGACCGGTGTCTTCGTGATGCTGGGCTCTATGGAAACTGCTCCTGGACGTTGTATGATGCATACGGCCAAATAGGCACAACGTTTAAGGTGCAAGATTCGTCATCGATCTACTCTGTGAAAATGGCCTATGTACGCTCAATCTACTGGGCCATTGTGGCGCTTACAACCGTCGGTTATGGTGATATTGTAGCTTTCTCAACGTATGAAAGCTACTTCGCAGCTTTATGGGTATTCATCGGCGGGATTATTAACTATGGAGTAGTTGGTGCCATGTCGAACATTATTTCCAACCTTACCGCAAGTAGTCACCATCATTCGGAAAAGATAAACACTGTGAATGCCACCCTAGGACACTTTCGTATATCCGAAAGTGTTCGAGCGCGCATTCGACAATTCTACCACCAACAACTGTACGTGCAAAAGGTTACGTCCGAGGTGCAGCTACTCGATGGATTGCCTAGTCAGTTGCGTCACCGAATTTCTGGCATTTTACACGCCGAGTCTGTGAGGAAGGTGCCTCTGTTCATCGATGCCCAGAACGAGCGTCTACTTTATGAACTGACAGGTCTTTTTCGACGCCAGTTGTTCCAACGTGGTGATGCATTCTACGCTGAGGGGACTCTCTGCGAGCAAATGTATGTCGTCGTTAGTGGAAGGGCCAATGTCTACAGTAAACGAGTAGGTGTCGTGCCGGTAGGTGCGCTGTCGGCAGGTGATTGCTTCGGCGTATGCGAACTCTTACTCCAGAAAAGCTTCAGCACAACAGTAATTGCTGCGACAGTTGTGGATGCCTCGGTTATTACCTACAAGGCATTTATCTCAAAAATTGAACGGTATTTCCCGGCTGAAATGGAGACCCTGCAAATGCATGCGACCCAACAACACATTTTCGACACGTTGACACTCGAAGCGATCATCGATAATATTAAGTCTCGGTCAACTTTGTCAAAGTTTACTGAGCAATGTACGAGCATGTTCGAGGAAAAAGAGAATTGGGGACAACAGCGCATGAAGATGCGCCTTCGACTCTACTGGGACCTTGTGGTCTTAGCGCTGGATACCTACAACGGGTTTGTGGTAACATTTCGAATTGGATTCTTAGCGCACCCGTCAAGTGGAGCACGTCTAGGACTTATAGCATCCGATTTTATAGGTGATGCATTACTTCTCACCGACATCTATCTCAAACTATACTACTTCGAGTGTGAAGGTGTTGGGTTGAGAAATATAATATCTCGGGAGGAGAAGAGTCAGAGTTACACGAGGCATGAGTTGCGCGGTGACCTAATGAGTAGTATTCCTCTCTATTACGTGGGGAGTAGTTTTGTAGCGATGAGTTTGTGTCGACTACCGCGACTACTCCGCCTGCGTCAAGTGTCTGAAACTATTGATTCTCTTATCATGCGTCTGCAGCAAAGCTTTTCCTCGAGTGGTAACATTTCCGCTTACCTCAGTCCCATAAAGCTGGTGTTGATTCTGCTCTTCACAGGCCACTTGGCTGCATGTGTTTTCTACCTTATCTGTCACACTGATCACAATCCGAAAAGCTGGACGCACCACGATCCTATCGTCACCATGGAGCACGAATCCATCGGTGTTCTTTATCTGCGCGCCTTTTATTGGGCCTTGACCACGGTATGTTTGATTTTTCGTCGCAACAATTCAGGCTTTTTGTTCACTAACATATGTGTTTATCAAAATGTAGCTGACGCTCGTTGGATCAAGAGAGATTGTTCCGTTGGGTATGCCCGGCACGCTTTGGGCCACATTCACCTGTTTGTGTTGCGCTTTTATCGTTGGCCATATTGTCGGAGAGCTTTCTGAGCTCATTCTGCAAATGGATAAGACCAAGAAAGAGCTTAAGGAACGCGAAGCACATTTCGACCAGTTTGCCAAAGATCACAATTTACCCGCGAGTATTCGTACGCGTGTACTTCACTACCTAAAGTTCCAGCACCACTATCTCAAGGGCATGGACATATACACTACCTTTAGCGACTTGTCACCAAATCTACGTGTACAGTTACTGATGGACCTGCACGGGGATACTCTGGAAAACCTTTGTATCGCACCTTACTTGAACCAGACCCAAATCAACGGACTGGCAGTCCGGCTAAAATCTGAGCTCTACATTCCCGGAGACACTATCATAGTGGAAGGTGATCTTGGGCATAAACTTTATATTGTCAAAGGAGGAACGGGTATGGTGCTCTGGAAGTCAACGGGTACAGCCGTAGCTACGCTTACAGCAGGAAGTCTCTTTGGAGAGGTGGCATTTTTTCTGCGAGGTCAGAGACGAATTGCCTCGGTGCAGGCTACCACTTGTAGCGAGGTGCTTGTTCTAGGGCGACGCGCTTGGGAAGAGCTACTAGCCTCAAGTCCGCGTGAAGAAGCCGAAGCAACAGAACGATCGTTGGTTGAGTGGGTGCAATATTGCCTCAAAGGCTATAATATCATGACCGTCGAGATTGTGAAGGACATCAAGTCCAGGTGTTCTGATAGCACGTTATCCAGGAAGCCCAAGCTTATAGAGGAACTGCGTGGTCTCAGTGCAAAAAAGCACGTTAATCAGACTGTAGCGATTGATGATCCACTCAAGTACGTTTCCGCTTCGGCCCTGGAAGAGAGAAGAGTGCGTCAACTGCTACAAAAATCTGCCGTGTATGGTGGCATCTCGACATCTATTGAGACCGAAAACGACACACCTGGTTTAATATCGTCAGTTCTTCGCTGGGTCAGACTTCTTTTTCTTCCTGGTGGGCAGAAGTCTGCGAAGCGTGGGAAAGTATATGCTGACAACTCCACCGCACTGAGAGGTGATATCATGAACGCAAAGACAGATAGTCGCAGTCTCTTTTCGATGCACGTGGCAAAGACTGCATCTGCTGTTATGACGCTGGTCAAAAGCAAATCCTTCAAAAATGGCACCTCGGTCCAGATCAACCCCGTCAGTCGTAGCATGCGCGAGTTCTATCGAGATGATCAACTGGTCGAGATGGAGGAAGAGTGCTGGCGTCGCTACAAGGTCTCTTTGTTCATGGCTGATGCGTATACGGACGAGGTTATTGAAAAGTCTCAGCCTCCGCAGCAAAAGCGGCAATTGATGCCGCTACCACAAACCCAAAGTCCTCCTTTAACACAGGGAACTGCTCGAAATGAAGAAGACAGCGCTCCGACGGCTTCGAAAGCTGCTCGAAATATTCGAGTATCTCGCAAGACATTCTGCGGTGCAATGTTGCCTGGTGCAGGCCCTCAGCGAGCGACACGCAGTCTGGTCACGACAGACGGAATGCGCTTCTTAGCTAACTATGAGTCTCGTAATCGTCCAAGTCAACGAGGTCTTCGGCGAAAGTTTCAACCACGCCGCAGTATAGCGATGCGTCAAGCTCTACATGCACCAGGTCATGAACTTCACCAGTCCTTTGGTTTACCGGTTCTACCCTCCGGAGCAGCACGAGCACATCATCGGCAGCGGAAGCTGAAGCGTAGTCAGTCTTTGCCACTTTTTGATCGGCATTTCAGTGACATGATCCGCGAAGAACTGCGTGACTCCAACGCGACAGAATCTGAGAGCAAAGTGAATCTGGGATTCGAGCTATTACAACGCTGTAGGCAATCCGAGTTTTCATCGCTCTTCAGGGTGTACCTGTCGTGGATCAAGCGACGAGATTGGTGGCAAGATTGGTTTAACCAGCAAATGCAGCGTTTCCAATGGTACGACAACTTTTCGTCGTCGCGTTCGAGTCTGAATGGGGCAGGATCTCCTAGAGTACGAGGCATCCCTTTTTTCCAGGAAACAGATCGTGGTAGGGGTGCTTCCGCTTCTAACTCACTGAAGCCTGAAGCTAGCTCAAGCAGTACATCTACAAAAGCTGAGGATTTTATAAACTTGCTTTCTCGGGGTTACCGATTTTGGGAGTGGATCATTGTGTATGTTGGCATATTTTACGCCGTGGCCATCCCATTTCTCGTGTGCTTTGCCTCGGATATGGTGGCATTACACGGTAATGTAAGTGAAAAGGAGTCTACGTTTGGCCATTGGGAACGACTAGTGGTTTGCGTCGATGCAATCTGCATCGCAGATTGTGCTATTAAACATTCTGCCTTCAGGCGCGTGCTTCGGCTTAGTGCTGGAGGCAATACTGACATTCCTGTCGCGGCGAAGACAACCAAGGTCGATCCACCTTCACTCTCGTCCACTGGCAGTTTGCGCTACCTGAATGCTCACGTATCACCATTGCGGAAGACGGTAACGAGATCTCGGCGCTGGTGGCGGAACAAAACTCGCTACTTGCTGGATGTAGCGACCTCAATCCCTTTGGACTTGCTGCTGTATTTGCCACCCCTTTCAACATCGACGGTTCCAAACAACCGCTGGTTCTACGTGTCCCTCTTGCAGCTCAACAAGTTACCTCGTATTTGGGAGTCTATCGAGTCGAGCGAGCGGTTGACCCAGTTTCTCGGAGCAGACCTAAACTTGCCTTTCAAGGAAAATCGACTGCGTTTCATCCGCACCGCATGCGTCTACTTGTTGTCCGGCCACTGGATCGCTTGTCTGTGGTATCGATTGTGCTTGTACGCCTACGAAATGTATGGAGACTCGTGGCTGTCTACATACAAGATGCTACCAGTGGATTGTTTTGGTACGCTGGAAGATATTCCTGTTTCGCGACGCTACCTTCGCTCGCTCCACTTTGCAATCGGGTCGATCACGACTGTATTTTACGGCGACGTTGTCAGTATGAACGTGGTCGAGACTGTGGTAGAAATTGCCTTCATTGTGGTATGTATCTTGATCTTTGGCGTGCTCGTCGGTGCTCAGGGCGAGCTGATCGAGTCCAACTACAAGCACAAAATGCTGTTTGAGCAGAACCTGATCGAGCTTTACTATTTCCTCAAGAACAACGACGTCCCGCGCGACGTGCGTCAAAGACTGCGGCTCTACTACACCAACACGTGGCTCAAGTACCACGGCCACGACGACCTAGAAGGCGTCCGCGGGCTTTCAACGCTGCTGGTCGAGGACATTTTTCAGTACACGCTGCGCGACTTCGCCAACGGTGTATCCATCCTGAAGAGCTGCGATGAGAGCTTCCTGCGCTCGCTGCTGACGTGTCTGAAGCACATTATCTGCTCGCCGACTGAGGCCGTGGTGCGCAAGGGGGACGTTGACCGCAGTATGTACTTCATCGCGAAGGGCAAGGTGCTGGTGCAGGGCCCAGGGTTCGAGCTGGTGAAGCAGGAGGGTGACTTCTTCGGCGAGCTGTCGCTGCTGTACGGCATCCCGCGTTCAGCAACGTGCTCTTCGCTTGGCGTCTCGCTGCTCTACGTGCTCGAGTGGGAGACGTACGAAAAGCTGCTGGCCGACTACCCGGAGTACCGCGAGCAGAACCGCCGCGAGTGGGTCATCGTGAGCACCGTGCTGCAGACGGGCGAGTCGCGCTTCCGCTCCATCATCGACATCGTCGCGCGCATGGAGAAGGCCAACTGGGTGCTCGTGGACGAGATCATCCGCAAGGCCAAGAGCCTCAAGTGACGTTGAAGTTGCACATGCACATGTAGGCCCTGCTGGAAAATGTATCCATCCCCCCGTCTCCGCCCCTCCTTGAGATGACGTGCCACCCATCACTACCGTCTGATTAGCCCGCGAAGCGGTACCCAAACCAGTTGATTGGACGTTGCGGGCCGCGGCACTTCAACGCACCGGAAAGTCTGCTCCCTCCCATGCCCCCACCACGTGAGTAACGACTGCAGTCATTCCAGCACATCTCCCCCAAAAACAAGCACGAGGACGCCACCCCACACATTCCGTATCTTGCTCGCTGCTGGTCATGACGTCGCGCGCCTCCTCGCCCTTCGCCCACGCGCTGCGCCGCGGCTTCGCGTCCGCGTCCACGTCCACGTCCGCGCCCCTGAAGAAGACGCCGCTGTTCGACCTGCACGTGGCGCTGGGCGGCAAGATGGTGCCGTTCGCGGGCTACTCCATGCCCGTGCAGTACAAGGCCGGCGTGCTGCAGTCGCACCTGCACACGCGCGAGGCCGGCAGTGCCTCGCTGTTTGACGTCTCGCACATGGGGCAGCTGCGCGTGACGGGCGCCGACCGCCTGCGCTTCCTCGAGAGCGCCGTGGTGGGCGACCTGCAGGCGCTCGGCAGCGGCGAGGCCAAGCTCAGCCTCCTGACCAGCGAGCGCGGCGGCATCCTCGACGACTGCGTCATCAGCCGCTACGACGACCACGTGTACATGGTCGTGAACGCCGGCAACCAGGACGAGGACGTGGCGCACCTGCGCCGCCTGCTCGAGAGCTTCCAGGGAGACGCCCGGCTCGAGCGCATCGAGGACCGCGCGCTCGTGGCGCTGCAGGGCCCCGGCGCCGCCGACGTCGTCGAGCAGCTCAAGCCCAACGTGAACCTCCAGGACCTCGAGTTCATGCACGGCGTGTACACGCCGCTCACGCTCAAGAGCGGCAAGCAGCTGGACGTCATCCTCACGCGCTGCGGCTACACGGGCGAGGATGGCTTCGAGATCTCGGTGCTCAGCAAGGACTCGGAGGCCTTCGCGCGCGCGCTGCTCGAGGACGAGCGCGTGCTGGAGGCGGGGCTCGGCGCGCGCGACAGCCTGCGCCTCGAGGCCGGGCTGTGCCTGCACGGACACGACATCTCGCCCGAGACCACGCCCATCGAGGCCACGCTGGCCTGGACCATCGGCAAGCGCCGCCGCGAGGAGGGCGGCTTCCCCGGACACGCCATCATCATGGACCAGCTCAAGAACAAGACGGCCACCAAGAAGCGCGTGGGCTTCGTGGTGGAGGGCGCCGCCGCGCGCGAGGGCGCCGAGCTCTTCGACACCGACGACCACGTCGTGGGCCACGTCACCAGCGGCACCTTCAGCCCGTCGCTCAAGAAGGCCATCGGCATGGCCTACGTGGACAAGAGCTTCGGCAAGCTCGGCACGGAGCTGCACGTCAAGGCGCGCAACAAGACGCAGAAGGCGGTGATCACCAAGATGCCGTTCGTGCCGGCCAACTACTACAAGAAGGACTAACCGCCCGCCGTCGTCGAGCTTCTCTCCTCTGGCACTGCTGCTCGCAGTCCCGGGGGCTCAGACGCAGGCACGCAGGCGTGGATTCGAATCGCACAACATACCGTATGCTCCCTTCATGACATGCTTTTTGTCCGCGGTACATATACACACACGTCCGACACCGGAATCGACTAAATACCATTTGTTTTCGCTTGTCCGTGCGCAGGGGTGTCGACTACTTATCGCCGCGCGTGGCGCACATGCACTTTACCACTACGTACCACCATATCATTTCATCTAGAGCGCCGCTTTCGCCGTCTCATTCCCTGCCGCTCGGCCGCCTACAGGAGAATAAACTTGAGGCTGAGTTGTTTGCTGCCACCTCGTGTGAGTGCTGACTCGGCCGTGCCCTGCGGATCCAGGCCCAGCTCCGAGAAGGGCGAGACCAACGCGCCCTCCAGCAGCGTGGCCACGTCCCGCGCGCTGCCCAGCAGCTGCAAGAACGCACCGGCAAAGTCGATGTGCTGATCCAGCTTCGTCACCTTGGCATGCGGGTCGAAGTGGAAGACCGTCGTGAACGCCGGCTCGATGGTCTGCCCCACGACGCGCTGCGCCAGCGCGTCGTGATGCCGCAGCACGTGCGGGTACACGAGCATGAGCGTGTCTCGCGAGATGCGGAGGCGCACGGAGCCGCGCGCCTCCACGATCCAGCCGAGCTTCTCCTCGTCGGCCCGAGTGTCCATCTCCTGCGTCGGCGCGTGCGTGAGCTCCACGCCGTGCATCCGCAGCTCGAACGTGCTGTGGTACGACGTGTACCGCTTGAGCTGCAGCAGCAGCGCGTCCACGCCGTCGCTGGTGGCGCCCTGCGCGATGATGTCCGGCGCGCACACGAGGCGCACGAAGGCCTCCTGCAGCGCGCTGAGCTCGGTCGAGTGCAGCGCGAAGCCCGCGCGGAAGGCGCGCAGGAAGTGCCTGGCCACCAGCACGGGGCGCGGGTCCGTCCACGCCGAGCGCGCGCGCGCGTGCAGGTAGTCGCGCAGGAAGTCGCGGTAGTCGCGCAGGTCCTGGAGGTAGCCGCCCAGACCCTCCGTCTCCAGCGACAGCGTGCTGATGAGTCCGCGCTGGCGCGCGCGGTAGCGGCGCTGGTTCAGCTTGCACTGCGCCTTGCGGCGCGCCTTGCGCTGCTCCTCGTCGTGCAGCAGGCGGCGGCGGCCGCGGCGCGGCTTCTCCGTGGGCGGCTCCGCTGCAGCGGCGGGAGCGGCGGCGGGGCGCTTGGTCTTGGCGCGCGTGCTGCGCGTACCGGTAGGCGGCTGCGAGGCGGCGGCAGTGGCGGGGAGAAGCTCCAGCGGCGGCTTCTCCTCGGGCAGCGCCATGGCGAGCGTCGGCATGTGGCAAGCCAGGAAAGCGCCGATGTGGCACGCGCGTTTCTCGTTCGGAAGTGCGGGTGAGTGATCGGAAAATAAACCGCCGGCCAGTTCTGCAGTTTCCCGAGAGTTAATTGAGGCTGTCGGACGTGGCGTGACTCTCGCTGAGGGAGGAACGGATTTTAGCACCCAATTTTTCGCGCCTCCCAACGTGCGCCGTCACACGTGCGTACAGTTCATTATGTAAATCACTTCGACAAGATGTCATAACTTGCTGTTCGACCAGCAACTGTCGTCGAAGACGAATCTCCGAACTAACGCAGAGCTTACTTCGCACTATGTATTGATGAAGCGCTGACAAAATGCATCGACTGCAGGAAAGTTGTGCAATGCCCTGGAAGATACGACCATGATAGGTCCGTTTAATTTTTCAACTGAAAAAAAAAACTATTGGATTCCTGAACGCATCCCGACAACTAGTTTTATGATGCAATTCCTCACTTAAAAAGAAACACGGCGCAACACTCCAGTGTAATCTCTCCATACCAGCGATGAAGTTGGCATGGGGGGCTAAACTGTGTTCTTTTTGTCGGTAAGTTACCGACAAAAGAGCAGAGTGAGCTTTATTGATTTGTCTCCAAAGTCCTCACGTCAGACTTACAGGTCCTCAACTAAGATCCTCACGGAAGCATCCCCTCACAACCGGATGTTTTTCGCCTAAACGGTGCATAGACGACTCATATACGGGAATCCACCTCTAATTGGCTGAAAGAACGCGTCACCCCTACCCACGAGGGACAAGTAGGTCCAACACTCGGGCCAAAACCTGAGAGCGGATCATGTTGCAGGCCTCATCCTGCCCACGCCACCGATTCGGCAGCGTCAGCACAGCAGCGGTCTGCCTTCATGAATCTCCGCGAACGCTGTCGAAAACGCTGCATGTGACTTAAGGTGGCGAGTGGATTCCTCCTGGTAACCACGCTAGCAGTTTTCCCGCTCTTGCAGCTCCGAGTGGGTGACTCACCGACAAATCCTCGCGGAGAGAGTCAGCTTCCGTTGTGCGTTGTATTGTGGACATTCTGTAGCCGCATGCATTGTTTCGACAACAACAGGTGATGGTGGGTGGGAACTAATGAGACGTAAATTCGAGAACTGAAACCTCGTTTTTCCACATTCTAAACTTAGTATTTGAAAGAACTAGAAGAATACCAAAAAATACTAGAGTTGTCGTACTGAATCAGAGCTACCGGGTAACATAGAGTATACATGTATAAAAGAAAGGTTCCTTTACGGATGATACATTGAGAGTCGGCTCCATCAGCTAGCACATTCAAGCCGGATTTACCTCATTTCAGCCTTTTTTCGTACCCTTGTTCCACAGGCCCTGTTACAATAATAATAATATTGTACCAGTAAAGAATTTCGACTTAATAAAGAACGGGTCAAACCCGTAAAGTCAAATTACCTTGTGTTTCCTATATATATCAGGGGCTCTTCTTGAGTCAAAATTCTGTACATGATCGATGCGACCACTTGTGACAAACGGCTTGTTCGGCTTGGAAAGTCGAACGCGTGCCTTGACCCCCTTCAACGACGGGGTCAAGGCATCACGTCGCGTGATGCGTGGTTTTGAGTGTACTGTACGTACTGTATCTCTGTTGTACCACGAGACAAGGTGTACTCGTCCACTGTTAAAACTGTGTGAGTGTTCGTTGACAGCGTGAGTGAGAGGCGACCCCTGCTCTTCCAGACTGGTGGGGGAAACGCTTCTGTCCCGTGCCAACCGGCCTGGAAATGTACCAGTACGGCAGCCCAGTGCCTGGCGCGCTACCTCGAAGCTCTGCATCATGCCCAGACCTCCGATGCATTCAACTGTACCGGTAATCCACTCGTCTACCAGCGCCTTGTGCTGCTGTACCGGTGTTGCTGTACCGGTGATCCACTCGTCTACCAGCGCCTTCCGTTGCTGTACCGGTAATCCACCACTCGTCTACCAGCTAGGGTTCGATAGTAGTGAGGGTTCCGCACCTTTAGTACTAAGACAAACTACGGCCACCTCACGTTTTGAAATTTAGTATAGCTCTACTAATTCACCTGTGCATGCTTAGTACTAAGACTAACTATCGCTACTATTAGTACTAAAATAATCCTACCACATTCCTCGTTTACTCGCCTCTATGCGATCAATTTCAGCTCGATTGTGACGCTGAACGAACTCATGGTGTGCACACTGTTATTTGTACGCGTATGCAGCGAACTCACTTCGAAAATCCTATGGAGAAAACACGTTCTTGGAATATTGTAGAGCAACTTCAACCGAACCAAACTTTTTTCAACTGATGGAAAAGCCTGCAGTCTAGAATTTGCAACATTCAGATGGCTGATGCGTAGCCATGGCCAGGAGAGTGAACGATTGGGTCGTGGTTTTGCCCACAGCGGGTTGGGCGAGGTTGATCACTGTGCGTCAGCTATTTGAATCAACTCTTAGGATTTTTCGATAGCGGGGAAATGCTTTTTGACACAAGCAAGCACGGCTACAAATCTAACGTATGTAGTTAGTGTGCATGGTGATTATGTCTATTGTGCCGTTTAGACAGATCGGCTCCATTGTGAAGATAGTAGCTCATTGATGACGAGCGTGTTGGCTACAAATGCAACAAGACCTGTTGCTTCCGAATCTTCGTACAGCCATCGAGATTAGTGCACTTCACTAAAGTGTAAATAAAAAATGTGCCAAAGGGGGTTGCGTCAGCTAACCGGATACTGGTGGCTACAGGACTACCAACCATAGAGCCGTCCTTCGAAGATCCAAGAGCGTCCTGGAAATTAGTAGTGCGTTTGTACTAACTATTCTGAAAACTTCACGGCTAAATTAATTCGTTGAACTAATGCCAGCCCTTTCGCACAATATTTTTAGTACTAATAGTTTATGACTAATATTAGCACTCACGCTAATAACGAGTAGATTACTATCGAACCCTGCTACCAGCGCCTTGTGCTGTTGTACCGGTAATCCACCACTCGTCTACCAGCGCCTTGTGCTGCTGTACCGGTAACCTACCACTCGTCTACCAGCGCCTTGTGCTGCTGTACCGGTAACCTACCACTCGTCTACCAGCGCCTTGTGCTGCTGTACCGGTAATCCACCACTCGCCTACCAGCGCGTGTTATTCTACCTGTAGCGGGGCTACACATTCAAGCAACCTCCACATTAGTGCGACATGCACTAATGGATACATTTAGGTGGGCCACATGCAGTGTGGTCACCATTCATAGTTGGAAGCATTACTATTGGTAGAAAGCAACAGATATCTGCCAATAAGAAGCATGCATTAGGATAGGGATTCTGCCAACCACTCGTTGGCAGATCCTCTCTTTATAGATATCAGTTTTAGGAGGCAAAGCCAAAGTTAACATTTCAAATTCAGTTCTCATTTTCTACCAAAGCTTTATTAATAAGTCTTTATTTAGATCTAACTATACTTAGTGAACTAAGTATACTTAATCTAATATAAATAAACCTACGCTTCCTCCTACACGTTGCGCGCACGTGTAAGCTAAGGTAGTGAGCTAAGTAAGCCCACTACACCTGGTAGCACTTTGTAGTCCGTCCAACGACCGACTACCGACACGTTCGTATGGAATACGAACGCGGGGCTGAGAACCTGCCCGTGGACATGAACATGTCCACTGGTAGCCCGAACGCGCCTGCAACGCATGTTGCACGCGAAGACTGCCCCCACCTGGCGGACCCAGAATGGGAGGCACTCCAGCGACTGTCAACAGTCATTGGAGAGGCAGCGGTAGCGACGATGTTGCGTACGCTATCGCCGACAGAGCAACACGGAGTTGCTCTGGGCTTCATCATGA
>BSXT01002903.1:0-20848 GCA_030267785.1 Phytophthora fragariaefolia | reverse complement strand
GGTAAATTTTTTTTTATTTTTATTCATATTTTTTCTTTCTGTTCCGATAATACTAAAGCGCATCATCACGTGACATGGGATTGATGAACCACGACAGGTAACGATGCATTTTAAAATATGTACTAGGTTTTGAAGCAACATGGATCACTGGTATTACAGCACCGTTACGGGTGTCTCTTCGCTGTTTGCCTGATGAAGCTCCAGGGAGGCGACGCTGAAAGAAAAGCGATCCAGGAAATCGAATTCGCGGTTCTAAGTAGTATTGCGTTGAGAGAGGAGTATAAAGTGAAACTTCGTGCTTTGCTTTCAGTGATTGACCCGCAAGCGTGGCCTGATACCGTGCCGCCAGAGCAGGTTCGTGTATGCAGAAATGAACCACTGGTGGTGAAAGCGAAAAAAACTACTACAAGTAGTACAAAGAATGGAAAAAGTTGCCAAGTTGCCGAGATACCAGTTGGCAAGGAGATTCATGTACTGGGGGATTTTCTCTTACTTATTCGAGTAGCTTCTGTGGAGGTTGTAGAAAATATTCAATCCTGGCGAGCAGTCATTCACAACAGAGTTCCTCGTCCGTACATTTACGAACATGAAAACTATTTACTGAGAATGTGCGAAGACCTTGATTTTCTCGACCGGGCTAGTGACTTAGTGGAGTGGCTTGGGTTTCGTCTTGTTCGTAATCCATTTATTGTCAACGAGGCTCTAGATGACGTTGTAAGCTCACGCCTCGGTATCAGCGTTCATGACGCTCGTTCACTAAAATACTGGAACTCCGCTAGTTGGAGAGAGAATAACATGCTTTTCTCATCGAAAAGTGAATTACGAAATGCATCTCAACTTCTAGTACCTAAATCGGATCAAGGCAATAAAGTTTGTTGGGAGAAGCAACGCCCACCTCCTCCTCTGGTAAAGCCTATCGCCAGTATCAGTCCTGAGGATGACGTCGTAGATGGATCACGCATTGCTGCCGCACAAAATGTACTACTGGAAGAAGAGGGATTTCACGGCCGGCAACTGTCACTGAAGGCATGTCAAGAGTATGTAGATCGTGGTCCATCGAAATTTGAGCATTGTGATGTCGAGAACAATGCAGATTCCCTCACAATATACGATGCCATTGCTGCTGCGAAGTCAAAACTGAGGTACGCCCGTCTCTCCACGAAAGAAAAAATGAACGACGCACAAGTTGAGATTTAACTTTACACTGGTTTACGTGTAGAACTATGGGATATCAGTCGTCTCTATTTCGCCGAGAACGTGCACAGCTAGAACGCGTGCTTAAAGACCTAGACAACCAGGTATACTGTACAGTCAGTTCGATATTTGTTTGATTCATACTTACTATTTAGTTGTAGATAAAATGGACTGAGTTACAACACGATTGTGATCGCACTAAGAACAAAAGCGCCTGGTACGTCGACTGTGCTTTTGATACGTGAGAAGTGAGGCGCTTTAACGCGTAGTGTGTGCGTAGGCATTGTCGCGACATGTATCGAAAAGGAGCCCTAAAACTATTTGCCAACTTGACAGAAAATTTAAACAAATGCCACACAGTACTAAATGAGGAGGAAACTCGGTTTGAACGTGTTTGGCACGTACACAAAGATATCATGGAGCACCTGAGGCTAGAGAAGGTAATACTTGTTTTTCTTAATTGCAACTACTTGAAGTACTTTGGAATACAAACCTTAGTCGTCGTGGCTACGGTTTGAGTAGGACAAACAGCGAGCAGCCAGACACGATAAGAAACTAAAAGACGAAGCCTCAAGGCCCAAAGGGATTCGTACAAAGATTCCAGGGCGTGGTCCCAAACTTCAGGCAAAGAAAAATAATCCTAGAAAGCTCAGTCTCGAGGAATCAAATCGCTTGCGTGAATGTCCCGAGCACCGAGATATAATGTCTTATGAGGACATCGCGGAGGATATTGAAAATGACATTACTGTGGCCGTGAAACGAAAGTCAAGAAGACATGAGAAAATTCAAAACAGCTCTGACGTTGATGACCATCAACTAGATGCGAAAAGACAAAGAGCGGTATATCAAAAGCGGGTACGTCTGGAGCAAGAGTTTCGAGCCGTAAAGGAAAAAGAAAAGGCACTCGAATGCAGGCGTGCTGAAAACGTGGCCATGAAAGGTGAAGATATATTAGCTCGGTTAATAGAGCAAAAAGAAAAGCGCAGAGAACGACTTCGAGCTCGAAAGGTTATGGTGGATCGAGTTGCATCGTCTGCTGTGTTCAAATGCATGCATGAAATGAACGGAAGGCGGTTTTTGATATCCGTATACATCAAGAACGCTCACGGGTACGAACCTGATGGCCTTCGAATTGTAGCGTATGATCCTAGTTCGTCCGCTGCATTCACAATGATAATGACACTTCGTGAGTTTAATTCTCTTGGGTATGGTCGCACCAGCGAAGGATTCGGGGCATTTTGTAAGTGGTTCTGCTTGCTGTACGAAAAGAGGAGACGGCAATTCCGTCTTGTATGGTCTGGGGCACCTTGCCCTCCTCCGCTTCGTGTGCGTGAATATGATCAAAGTCTTGTCTGCATTCATAAAGAAGGTGTTAAAATGCAGCACAAGTCCAAAACCTGTTATTCGCTAGTGGCAGTGTATTTGAGAACAGATAACCCGTCAGTGTTGCGTTTTGTGGTGGGTGCTTGGAATGACGGAGAATTTATTCTTACGGAGCACGCCGTAGAAGGTCGTCGTTTAATTATTGGTACTGACTTGGATATCCAGTGGTCATCACCCGAACACCCCGCCGTGGTCTGGAAGCATACTGCTGACGCATTCAACAGTGAAGGGTCAAATGGATCAGCTACATTGACGAATGCCATAGGAGCACGTGTATACTCCAGTGAGGTTGTACTGAATTGTTCGCGTTATATTGCGAATGTGCACGACACAAATGAGAACGAGTACACTGTGGAGCTCATTCCGAAATCCAACAAGAATAAAATTGTATGCAACATGACACCCGTAGACACTCCGGGAGCAATCCGGTTGCTTCTTCACAAACGCAAGATAAATCCATACGATGTTCATCTTTCATCAACAAATTTTGCAGATTTGCTATCGTTGACTCGCTTTGACCCGATCCTTCCAGGAGCCGAACAAAATAGAGATACTGATTCTCACGAAAAAACTCATATTGGGTTGAAGGCCAATGTGTCACCCAAATGGACCGCTAAATTGGCGAACTACGTTCGTGCTTACCGTCTTGCTAAATATGCATGCAAAATTGGTGGTGTGTTCTGCTTCGTCACGGCTTTTGCTGTCCAGCAAAAAACCGAGTTTCGAGCCCACTTGCTTCTAGAAGTTACATCGTTGACCTCCGCACTGCTATCACTCGGTGGAGTAGGTGGGCAACAATCGGTACGAATCCCACTTTCCGAGTATCTTCACTGCGCCAATGCTTCACGTTGCATCACCGCCAGAATGGGGTATGATGAAAATGAGCGTGAGGACGAGTGTACTGCCTGCCAAGAGTACACTGCAGCTCGTGCTACTTTTTTCCATAGTGCTGACCACTCCGTACCCGAAATGCCACTTGACTACTCTACGAGCTGCCCAAGCTGCAACAGGATTCAGTGCCGGCGGCTAGCGATTATCAAAGAGCTTGTTATTCATGGAGGATTGATAGCACCAGTGTCACTTGAGTTCATTTACCACGCCTACTGTGAAGTCTGTACAAATATGGTTCCACCACTTCTGCTTGTGCTGGGATCTGTATTTTCTGCAACAGCTTCGTGGTTGGTGCCGCTTCTTGGGCATTACCTTTCGTGCTTCGATAGCACTCAGCATGGACTCTTTAATTTTATCGAAGGTCATACAATCAGTGATGAAAGTAGCCATGTACGGGATACACTTTTGCAAACACTAGCACGAGACCAAGCAGTCCTGATTTTCAACGCAGATTGTGGTACGACAGTGGGTAGCGCCAACTTGTTCGTGAACGAACTGCACTGGTGGCTGTACCCGGATTGCACCGAGCTCCCTTGTCACGTAGCGTATATAGTGGCAAATGAAGGTAGTGGTTTCGAGCACAATGCAGGTTGGATTCAGCGCGACTTCGATCTTGTTGAAGCCTTGCGGACATTAAACAATGCTGCTCGCCAATTAGCAGAGTTTGCTCCGATGCACTTGGACGCTGAAGGCAGTGATCATGCTTCTGCTTTCGATGCTTACTTGGTAGCAGAGGCTGTATTGGTCGAGGCCACGCGGGTGCTACTTCACCCAGACCACGCGTGGGAGAAACCTCGCAAGATTGTTGGAGCATCCAGCTGGAGCACAGCGTGCCGCTTCCTCCTCGACCCAGCTCAGCTCAGTGCAGACTTGCAGCGATTCAACCCTCTTCAAGTGAGTGCAGCGACCACAGAAGTGTTGGAGGCGTATTTCATGCACGCCAAGTGGCCCCACGACTACCCAAGCGTCCGGCCGTTTTTCTGCGGACTGTTGTCCTTCATGATGCACGTGCACCACGTCCACCAGCTCCTCGCTTCGAGAAGTGGCTCGCTGCAGTGTGCATCAGCCCGACCCTCGGACCTTGCCAGCGACACCAGTGCCGTCCACCAAAATCTCGCGAAGAACACCAGCGTCTTGGCCTTCTCGCACCAAAGCCCCAGTTCTCAACCATGGGAAGCATTAACGCTGTAAGTTCACCACTACCTTCAAGTCTCAAAGCCCAACTGCAACATTTAAAACTGCAACAGCCACTCAGACGTCGAGGACGCCACGTCTGTGCGCCCAACCACGACCACCGAACTGATTCACTTGAATAAAGTATGCATCTCTCTAAATCCGACCACGTCAGTCACCAATCAAGAGAGAGAAAAAAAATACATAAGTACACCAGAAAACTAAATTCTGCCCGTAGTATTATAATACGTAAGGGAAGAATGCAGGGAAGCAGGGCCCAGGATGCGCGCGAGTGGCAGCAGCGCCACACGCAGGCGCTGCGCGACACGGCCGAATCGCTGCAGCTGGGTAGAGAAACGGCGCACACGCTCAGCATGCAGGCGGAGCAGCTCGGGCGCAGCGAGCGCGTGCTGGACGAGACACAGGCCACCGTCGACATGTCCAGGCGCGTGCTGCGCGGCATGACGTGGTCGGGCTGGCTCTACAACAAGTTTTCGGCGACGCCGCAGCTCTCGACCAATAAGGAGGCGGCCGAGGTATACAAACGTCAAGTGGTGGGAGAGGGAGAAAAGTTCTGAAAAAAATGTTTTTGTTTTGTTTTGTTTTCTGTGTGTGTGTGTGTTTTTTTTTGGTTTTGTAGATTGCGATGGGGTTCATATGCCCCGAGTGTAAAGTGATGTTCCAGTCGCCGGAGCAGCTGGGGATGCATTATACAAGTGTTCATGAGAAGGAAGGAAGCGGTGGAAGTTTGAGGCGAAATCAGCAAAGTGGGCGACAGCTTCGACAGTTGCCAATGGGAAATGGAGTTCCGAAGGAACCTGCTGAAGATGTACATGAACAATTCCTCAGGGACCTGGAGCCGCAACTGGTGGAGCTCAAGCAGCAGTCGCTGGCTCTTGGGAGCGCGTTGGATTCGCAGAACCAACAGCTGGATCGGCTGGACTCGAAGATTGGCCAGGTGCACCACGACATGAAAAAAGTGGGCATCCAGGCCAACAAAATCGCAGGCAAGAAGATCCCCGTGGTCTACCGCTTCAGGTGTGCGTTCCAGGAGGTGCAGTCAGGAAGGTTCCTGCGGGATGTGGACGGAGAAGTTCTTCTAAGGTGAGAAAGTGCCGGGAGCACGAGCTGTTGGGTGAACCATTGCGCTAATATGTTTTTTTTTGGCACTTGCAGTGCTGATGTTGTTGTGGAAGGCTGCACGTTCCGTGCCTACACATTGGGCGATGATAGCGATGTGTGGGGCTTTCAAAGCGAGAAATCGAGTCAATTTTTGGGTATCAACCGATATGGCAATTTGAAGGTGAGAGGTGCGGATTTCAACTCGTACGAACAGTTCCTCGTCGAGTCCAAGCCGAGTACTCCTCTCTTTTGTCTATCGAGCTACTTTGGTCTCGGCGGATGGGTTGCTGTCAATGGACCGGCTAACAGTAACAACCTCACCCTCATCCGCGGGACACCCGAGAACAAGCCCCAGGCAGCTCACTTCAAGATTGTAAACTTAGAAGATGGAATCAATGGCGAGCTGAAGGATAATTGAAATTATTTAGCGAGAGATGACGCTGGCAGGAGCTGTATGACCATCAACTGCTATAAATGAACAGCTCTTGACCATGTCGCCTTTGTGGTTTTGGCAATCCCTATTTTTGCCGATTGCGCCTCTCAAGGTGATAGTCTGCTCGGAAGCAATTGCAACTGACTGTGGAGATCATAGGTGTCTATATGGATGCATCTGAGACACCAGTAGCAGGGCCCTCGGGTGGAAATGGCAAAGACAAGGAGACCGTGAAGGTGGTGGTACGATGCCGCCCACTTTTTGGCAAAGAGCTCGTAGAAGGCAGAAAGTCGATCGTCACTTTGGACGGGGCTGCGGCTTTGATCTCTCTTAAATGCCCTGACAATGGCCAGATCAAGTCTTTCACGTTTGACTCGGTGTATGATGAAACCACATCTCAGCGACAGTTCTATGATGAATCTGGTTATCCTCTCGTCGAATCCATCTTCGACGGCTACAACGGCACCATTTTTGCATACGGCCAAACTGGATGCGGCAAAACACATACCATGCAGGGTAAGGACTCCCCTCCAGAGCTAAGAGGTGTCATTCCACTTTCTTTTGATCATATCTTCGATACGATTAATGCTGACACGACTCGAGAGTACATGGTCCGAGCGTCGTATCTAGAAATATACAATGAGGACATTCGTGATCTGCTCAATGACGATGCCAAAAAGAAACTGGACTTGAAGGAATCAGCAGATGGAACTGTATATGTCAAAGATCTCACCGAGGTGGTCGTAAGGGATGTGGAGTCCATGAATAATGTGATGAATCGAGGGTTCAAAAATCGAACTGTCGGTGCTACCCTAATGGTAAGTTGATAGGAGTAAGATTGGAGCCTCCCGGATATGCCGCGGTAGTCGTTAATCTCGTAATATCCATTCTAGAACGAAGGCTCATCAAGATCGCATTCAATTTTCACGGTCGTTGTTGAGACAAATGAAACGATTGGTGGCCAAGATCACTTTAAGGCTGGAAAGGTGAGCCATTCGGATGCAACGGTCTAAAGCATATTTTACTAACGGCACTGTTTGCAGCTGAACCTGGTAGATCTAGCTGGTAGCGAACGTCAAAGTAAAACTGGAGCAACCGGTAATCGTCTAAAGGTATGTCTCTATCCTAGTATTCAATATCAGCATTTGCTCTTCTTAATCAACACTGTTGTGTGGTGCGTTTTGTACATTACAGGAAGGGTGCAAGATCAACTTAAGCCTCTCGGCGTTGGGCAACGTCATTTCAGCACTTGTGGACGGCAAGGGCAAGCACATTCCGTATCGAGATTCAAAGCTCACTCGTTTGTTACAAGACTCCCTTGGTGGCAACACTAAAACGCTCATGGTGGCTGCTGTTAGCCCTGCGGATTACAACTATGACGAAACACTATCCACCTTGCGCTACGCAAATCGTGCCAAGAACATAAAAAACAAACCTGTCGTGAATGAAGACCCGAAAGATGCAAAATTGCGTGAATACAAGGAAGAAATTGAGCGACTACGAAAAATGCTAGAATCGCAGTCCCAGACACGTGGGGCTGAGTTCGGAAACTCTAGTGGTGTAGACCCTCTTTCGCAATCCCCTCGACTAGGTAGTGGCAGCGGTTCACGTACGGGGAGTAACGAAAATCTCGCAAAGGAGCGAGAAGAGATTGCCAAATACCAGCAGGAAGCTGCAGAAATGCTCGATCGCGCCAAAAGAATGATGGACGAAGCTAAGGCACTACAAACACAGCATCAAGAACAACAATCAGATCGAGGATCTGATAAATCTAGTCTAGCTGAGGTCCATACGCCGAAACGAAAAAGCTCTAGTGTACTAGGAAATCTCCCACCCTTATTAGGCCTATTCGGCAAGCATGATCAGCCAGGGGCTCCGGGTAGACCACCAAGTAATCACGGTACGTTATCTCCTAATGGTAGTGAGATAACAACAGGATCATCAGACCCCAGAGAGGATGAAGCTTCGATTAAGAAAGCGCTGCACGAAGCCGCCCAGATCGACGCACAAGCTAAAGCTATGATGGCAAACGCAGAAGCCATGATGAAAGAGGCTGCCCATCGACAAAGTGCACGACAAGTAGAAGTGGTGGTGAAAGAGGTTATTCCTGACTCGCATGTAAAAGAACGCGATGAGCTGCGTGAACTGAATCAAGCGATTCTGAACCAGCGTGATCGAATTGGTCAAGAATTAGAGCAAACGCAGGTGGCTATGGAGGCATATATGCGTGAGAAAGAGATGCTACACGCTAAGCTCAAGAAGATCGAAAGTCATATTCTCGGAGGAGCATCCGGATCATCTTCGACTCGTGGGTCTATGGGTGGTAGCAATGATGCCGATTCAGAGGTTGCATTACTCAAGCAGCAAGTAGAGTATCGTCGTGCACAAATCAAGTTGCGCGAAAAAGCCAAGAAGCAGGCGAAGAATGAAGCAATGCGACGAGCGCTTGAACTGGAGAAACAACAGGTTAAGGAGGAACTAAAGACGGCACAAGAGGCTGCCCAAGCAAGTTTAGCAGCTGCACGAAAAAAGGAGGCAAAGTACAAAGCGAAGCTCGAAGCAACACGTCAAGAAATAGCTGATCTCAATAGTGAATTCGAGCGTGAGCGTGAAAATATGCTAGATACCATTCGAGAGCAAACAAAGGAAGCCAAGTTGCTCGAGCAGCTTGTGGAGCTCTTCCTCCCCCAAAACGAATTGGTAAAAGTGTGGGAGCGTGCCGTCTGGAGTGAAGAGCGAGAAGAGTGGAATTTGCCAAAGTTGAAGCCTCGCAGCGACTTCCATACGATTAAGCTTCCTGCGTTGCCACTTGGAGGTGGAGGCGGAAGTGCTGGCATCGAATCTGGTGGTGCTGAAGTGGTTTCAGACGAAGAGGATAATAGCCGACAAGGGAGTGCGGGATCAGCAGGAAACACTACAGTGCGATCGTCTGGATCTTCATCGAGTGCCAAACGAAGGAAGAACAGTGTTTCTCGACAGTCCGCTCTTGGTATCCACGCAGGAGCAATTATTCCTTATGATAACGAAGCTTCAATGGCCACCCACACACCTGCTACATCAAGTCGACTTCCAAGTGCGGTACATACGAGTCGCCCAGATTCAAAAGCCGTCACGCGAGGTGTAAGTCCGCATAATAGTTCAAATGGAAGTAAGGAGCGACGGAAGCATAAGGACAAAGCTTCAAGCAATCCTGGGACTTCTGTATCGCGTCAGCCTCAGGAAGATTTAGAACAGCCTCAACTCGCTAGCGCGTATGAGGCTCCAGGTGCCAGTAATTATTTCCCGGCAGAAGACCTACTAACTCCGCTATCAGGTGAGTATCAACCGCGAGACCGCTTACAATCACGGCAGGGCTCTCGACAAGACTCGCGACAGGAGAAAAATAGGCGAGCCAATAGTACAGGGGGGAACTCTCGAGGTGCTCCAAGCGGTCTTGGCCAACTAGACCATACGCCTCCTCCCGTTGTAGCTTCTAGTGAGAAAACCAAATCTTCAAGCCGAGGAGATAGTGGAAGCCGACAAGGTAACCACCGCCATCACCGCCACCGTGATCGAAGAGAGCGTCAACAGGAAGATGACATTGGCATTGAGAATGGCGATGGAGTTGATGCAGGAGATGGTGCTCTAGCTCCAGTCGCCAAGAAAAAAAGCAGCAAACACTCGAAGAAGAAAAAGGAGCGTCGTGACAAGTCCGAACCGACAGCTGACAACGAGGACGACGCTGCACCGCCGGCAGATTCGATCAACGGCCATTATTCGTCGCTGCGTAGACCATCGTTTCGATCTCTAGAAGATCTACTATAGGAGAATCAATTAGTTTATCCCCGTAGAGCAAAAATCATAAAGAGACAACCAACTCGCTCAAACAAATGATATTGTCCTTCCTCGTTTTATGTTGAATGGCCAGTGGAGCCTTCCCTGTCATCAACGCTTAGTTTTTCGTTGTGAAGCCGGCACAATTGCGCCCGCTTGCTGTTGCCGCATCTTTTTCTGGGCTTGGAAAAATGCCAGTGAGTCTGGATCCTGAGCTCGGACACGATCTACCTCCATCTGGTCGAATTTCTCGCCATCGTCAAGTTTGTCATCCTTGCTGAACGTGGATCTCGCGAAAGTGTCAAAGCCACCTCCATTTGAAGTTTTGCTCAGCGCATGGGCATGGCCTTCTTCGTCGTACCAATCTTCAAATTCCCGGACAAGACGGCGTCGTAGAAGTTCCACACTGCGAACTGAAAATTCAAGCTCCGACTTGGCATCCTTGAGGTCTCCAAAGAGCGATCGATAGTCGCGTTTTGCCTCACGCTCAGCTGTCATGAGGATGAATTCTTCTTCATCCACAACTTCATCACGCTCTTGCGGCACCTGTTTAGCGCCACTCTTGCGGTTTATGCTGCTGTCATGGGCGCCTCGCTGATTCCGTTTGTCCTCTAACTGTGCTCGAACGGCATCTATCTGTGCTTTCGCAGCGTTTACACGCCGCGTAATCTGTTTTACGTGTTGTTTGGCGTCAAAAAGTTTGTCCTTTTCATCTTGCAGGTTTTGATGTAGCTTTCGTCCAGGACCAGCAGATCGATAGAACTGGAAAGCATCGTTTTTAGCGCGTGTCTCGGCATCTGGTGCTGTAGTACTATCTCCAGATTTACCTCCACCTTTGCTTGTATTGTAGGCCCCTCCTTCAACATCGCCACGATCATCTTCATTATTGTCTGGAACACCTGGTAGCTCAGTTCCGCTGGGTGACCGTGAGGCACCTGGGCTTCGCTGTCCATTGCCAAGTTGACTATTTACTCCTGCACCATCTGCAGATCCTCCTACCCCACGGTAACTTTTATTCTTGCTAGTATCCATCGTCGAGGGCCTAGCTGCCCCAGATACGAGTCCTAGAGGAAACCCGACGGCATTAGGCTCTTCTTCACCCACTAGTTCCTCGCCTTGAGGACCATGCGTTGCATGCATCCGAAGATCATCGCGAGACCCAGCTGAAGTTTGCGTCCGTGACGCTGAGGATCCAGCCGATCCTGACCTTGTCGAAGTGTTTGCGTTTCCTGCACCGCCATGAGAACTAGATCCGTTCATTCCGGATGCCGCACCTCCCATCGAGTCCAATCCAGAACTCTTAAATAGTAGTTTGAACTGACGGAAAAGCTCTCGGATTTCATTCACGCTTGTAAGGCGCAGCGCTTCATCTTCCATTTCTTGGGTCGGGGCATCAATATATCGGCGGACCATTTGAAGTAGCTGGTGTTTTTGTTCTGGTGTGTGTTCATCATAAACCACCGCTGTGCGCTCGACCAGTGCATCATGCATGACCAACTCGTGCTTCAGCTCGCGAATTTGGCGCTCGAACTTGCGAAGTAACAATGCTGGGTCTGTTTCCACGATAGTGGCAACTTCGTTCTGTACTCGCATCATTCGTTGTGCCAGCTTCAACGTTGAAATCGTTTCCTCGAGATGTCGCCCCTCCCCCCAAATGCAAGCAAACATGAGCGTATTTGAGTTCCCCCCCAATGAGTCTTTGAGTACGTTTGTGAGCTTTGTCTGACGGTATGGGATATGGCGCTGCTCCTTAGACCCCAACGCCACGATACACTGTTCCAGGAAGCTCAAACTCTGGTTGATGTACATGGATTCCTTCTTGATAGTAGACAAGGACGATCCTACTTTAGAAGAAGACGACGAAGTCTTCGTCGGGCTACCGCTTATTTGGTCTCCATCGAGTGTTTTCTTGAGCCGTTCACTGCCAGCTAGGTCCACAAGGTGCAACTTGCTCAGCGTAACACGTTCCGTGCCTCCTGCTCGTGATTTCTGAGCTATGTGAAACGTGAGCACACAATGCGAACGGTTCGAGCGCTTGTTCAACTGGTGTTCTGCTACTGTGCGCTGCAGTTCACCACTGAAAAGCTGATCCAAAGCTTCCTGTTCACTGCGCACCTCAACCTGCGTGAGTCCTCGAACGTACGTTCCGCGTGCATCTTCGACGACTACGAGCTCTCCATTGCCCCCTCCAGCGACTCCGCGGTCGCCACCTTGCTGACCTTCTAACAAGTCGTAGATGCGGTCGTTGTAGATCTCCATGTATGACACGCGAATCGTGTACTGCAGCTCAATTCGACTTTCGACCTCTTCGTACAGCTGTGCAATTGCACGCGGAGCGATGCCGCGGTGTTGGTAGTTTCGGGTGTCGCCGATCATCGTAAAACTCTTGCCCGCCCCGGTTTGTCCGTAGGCGAGAATTGTGCCATTGACACCATCCACGACTGCCCCGTGCACAATGTCGCGAGCGATGGCCTCGTAGACGCGGTCTTGGCCGGCGTTGTGCAGCACCTGGTGGAACTTAAACTGCCAGCAGTCCTTGCGGTTGGACGGCCCGCCATCCGTTTTGGGCGGCGACGTGCCCCCGGAAGCTGCGGCCATTGCTGCCGCGCCGCTGTAGACCGTAATGGTACTGTCGTCCGGGTCGATCTGCAGCTGGTGAGTGGCAAAACTCGCCGTAGGCCGTGTGCGGATGATCACCTTGACACCGTTGCGACCCATTTTCGCAGCAAAACTTGCACCAAAGTGGGCACGTTACTAATTGCGCTGTCGTTTCCAGCCTGGAGCGAGTCCTGCACAGCACAGCAGTTGTCGAAGCGCTAAAGATAGTCGAAGTTGCATTCATGAGCACACGAAAGGAGGTGCGGCCCAAGATGCTGGTACTCTCTGTAGTGCATTTGGCGCTGGCATTGCACAGCACGATACCATGAACAGCGTGACAGCAAAGCGCATTGTTGGCTTCAAGGCAGTGTTCTCAACCGCAGCACGCACGATCATTGGGGGGTGCAATCTCTGTTCACGAGACCCTTGACTCACCGTAGCAATGCACTATAAGGGTGGCACTATATGCCATTCTACACGTCTTCATTTAGGGCACAATGTTTAGCTGCTATATGCAATCGTATCTTTACCGCTACTTCGTCGTTCGTTTGGATAGTAACTCTTTTAAAACAACAAGGTGGAGCACCATGCATCAGTCATAGCGAGATTGATATGATAACATCATCAATTTTACTTCATGCTCTATCTGTAGGATACTTCAAGTAGTAGTACTTCGTAGTAGTAGTTATTAAGCACGACTAAAGCAACGAAAAATTTACAATTTTGGAGTAAAACAATATAACGGATTCATTTTACTTAAAACTCAAGCAACGGGGTCGGTGACACAAACTGCTCTAAAGCGACAGGAAATTGAATCCACTCGATGCACAGGTTTCGACCGTGAACTTCACTTAGACATCCAGCCCATTGATCGTATACGACATCGACAGTACCACTATCACTTCTGTGATAGTGAGGCATGTACCTCCTTCAACAATCCACTGAACCTTGCTCTGTGACCCCTCCGCTTCTCCGTTACGTGCGTTTGTTTCGGTGTCCGCAATCGTCATCATGTACTTGTCCACGCGCTTGCCGTCCGACTGAAGAGATCGACTGTGCTGTGCCAGCGAAATGTAGCGGAGGTTTCCTTCACCGGGAATGTTGCACACCATCACCAGTTCATTCTTGTCGAATGTTTGTAACACTTGGCAGCAAAAATTTCCAGTCTGAACACGACCCCAGCTCCACGGAGTGACTAGTTTTGGCCACAAGCTCTTGTCCAGTTGCGGTAAGATCTTGAGTGCAGTATCAGGAGAGCAGCGTACGCGTCTAGAAAAGCGCGCGTGTGCCATGAACGTTGAACTCTCTGGGTTTCGAGTGAGTGGTGCGTAGTCCACTTTCCAACCAAACATTGTCCCAACTGAAGCAGTGCATGGGTAATTCACCGCGTACACAACCTGGTCATTGTTAATAAAACTGTCAAACTCGTCCCGAGTGAACGGGTGGAAGTGGAATGAGGGCTCCCCGCTCGGAAAGAATACGCGCCATCCTGCTTCACCCTGGAGCATGGGGACGTGCTTCACTTTCGACTTGGTGACCTCTGCGGCTGCTGAGGTCGAATCTTTACAGGGTACTTGCATAATTTCGTTGGAATTGTGGTCCAGCATAGTCTGGAATTTAACGTGGGCTGCGATTCTATCCTGGAGTACCAAGTTCTCCCTGGTCAGCGCCGCCTTCTCAATAGTGACCAACTGAAAGGCCTCCTCGAATGTCTCGGGCGTCACTCCATCAGTATACATGCGAGCTTTGATCACTCGACGCTGCAGCTCCATCTCTAGGCAACGGTGCTCCTGGGCCATGTCGGCCATTTTCTCTTTCTGCTGTTGGCGCCAGCGCACCATGCGCCGGCGCTGCACCTCTCGCCGCCATTGCTCCAGAATCACGGCTTCCCATAGCCCGTTCAAGGTGGGATCGTTGTCAATATTGAGTTGGTTATTGGCGATGGCATCGGTGGGATAGTGGGCGCTTGTTAGACCGGAGACGGCCGAAGCATCGGAGCTCATCGGTCTGCGGTCCAGGCTAATAACTTGTAAATGACGTGACCGTCGGGGAGTTCTGGTTTGCGAAACTGGGGCTGAAGGACGTGAGCGTCGCAGGTGTTTTGCACATCATACTGTGTACAGAGTTTTGCCTCGATAAAGAACACCTGATTTACAAAACGCAAGGTAATCTGACTATACAGGTATTCAGCAATTCTCGTGATTGTGGTCATATACATTATTTTTTTTAGTCAAAGACGAATCTGAGGCTGCCTGAACTAAATGGATGGAGGACAGCCAGGAGTGCTCAATAATGGATTCATGCTGGTTGATCATAGAAAATCAATGTGATAAGTCAGTGCACTTGATGTGGTGGATACATTATCATCCTGGCATAAAATAAAAGAGGTTATCGAATTTGGCCCGTATTTAATTTAGGCAAAACTGTATCACGTGGCTGTTGGTGAGTCCACTCGAATACGACAGCACAAGATCACGCATGTCTGCCAGGGCAAGGGCAGGGAGCAAATCCTATTGACAAAGTGCTTGCAGTTTGGGGCTTGTGCTAGAAATGGTAGGACTGAGTGGCCACATGTGGGTGTTGCTGATAAATGAGCGTTGTGTTCGGTTGTTAAAGCTAACAGAGGGTCGAAATTGGAATGACCACATAAGATTCTACTGCGAGCACCATACCCACAGCGTGAGTGCTTTTCGTTAGAGCTAGCTCATTCAACCCATCTGTTTGCTTGGTAGCCTTGAGGGCTGAACAGGGGAGAATCTAACGAGGGCTATCTGTGGGAGGACCCTAGCAAAAATAGTACATACCTAAAAACCGTATTATACCGGTAGAAACGTTTCCGTTACGACGAGGGTTCCATTACGACGACCGTTTCTGTTACAACGAGCCATTCCGTTACAAAGAACGTTTCCGTTACAACGCGCGTTTCCGCTACATGCAGTCACTTTGAGATTTTCCCTCCACGCGTAGGTTGTCCGCGCCAACGACCGGCCCTCTTCTCCCTCATGGATTCTTGTCTGTGGGCCTTGTGCTACCGGACGCTGTCATCCCCGAGCTCCTTTCGGAAGCCAAGAAGCGTGATTACAGGGGTGTTGTTAACCAGGTCGGCGGTGAGGACGACAAGCTTCGAGAGCAATCCCGGGTCAATCCCAACCGAATGTCGCCGGCTCTACTGGAGCTGGCAAAAGCTTTGAATGTAGTCATCGCGATGATTCACCCAGGGTGGGTGCCAGGCGTTTTCTCGTTCGTGCGATCAAAGCCGGGAGGCATGGAACAGGAGCCGCACCGAGACTACCAATCCAGCGACTTAGCTCAAGCTCGTACGAAGGACCCAAACGGCGTTTTGGGAAGCATGATATTTGCGCTCGAGCTGGATACCTAGCTCCGCGTTTACAAGGGGTGCTTCACGGCCAATGTAGTGGGCTTACTTAGCTCAATACTTTAGCTTACACGTGTGCGCGACGGGTAGGAGGAAGCGTAGGTTTATTTATATTAGATTAAGTATACTTAATCTTGTAAGTATAGTTAACCCAAAAAGAGTAGCATTAATAACCCTTTTTGGTAGAAATGAGAACTGAATTTGAATATTAACTGTGGCCTTGCCTCCTAAAACTGATATCTATAAAGAGAGGATGTGCCAACGAGTCGTTGGCAGAATCTCTGTCCTAATGTATGCTCCTTATTGACAGATATCTATTGCTTTCTGCCAATAGTAGTGCTTTCTACTATGAATGGTGGCCTCACTGCATGTGGCCCACCTGAATGTACCCATTAGTGCGTGTTGCACTAATGTGGAGGTTGCCCGAATGTGTAGCCCCGCTACAGCCAAGATAGATTCCGAGGCGCTCGTGGTGCAGATTCCAGTGGGGTTTTGCGTTTTGTTCAGAGGTGATCTGATTCACAACGGAATGACTTTCTCCTCGACGAATCATCGGCTGCAATGTTATCTGACCTACGAAGGAGTGAGTTGGACACCTGACGTGGTTCAAAGCGTTCTTCCGGAGCACGGAGAGTGCCAATACTGCGGCGCCAAAATGCTTAAGGGATCGCGACTCCGGCTTCACCGTTTTATTGCGATCAGAATCCCAAGGGTCCGGCTGAAGCGCAAGAGCGAAAACAAAGCGGGTAAGTTCACGTGTACGATTTGCAAGAAGACCTTCGAGCTGCAGGGCTCGCTTCGAGTTCACAAGATTAGAGAGCATTCTTAACACACCTAAAGATGGCTTCGTGGTTAACTTCAACATTAATACACTGAGGGATTGGCGAAGCGTTTCCGTTACATTATACTTAATCTAATAAATAAACCTACGCTTCCTCCTACACGTCGCGCACACGTGTCTGCTAAAGTAGTGAGCTAAGTAAGCCCACTACAATGAAGACACACTGTTGTGGAAGGCAGCTTGAGCCGCCCGTCGACGATGTTGGGGCCACTTAACATGGAAACTCTGAAATCTTCGTAGTTTGCGAGCGTGGCCTCTACGAAGGGATCCGCGGCGTGTACGTTCGTTTTGGCAGGCCTCATCATTCTCTTCGCCCGTCCCGTTGCATCGCTTGGTACTCGCGGCGGTAGGCTTGCTCAGCTTCCTCTTGTTGTTGACTCAGGTTGGCACGACGCTCCTCTTGATGAGCACGCTCCCGCGCTAGCCGAGCCGATCGTTCATCTGGAGTTTCTTGTTCTCTTCTTTGTTCATGACGAAAGTGGTCAGCGTCCTATAGTATCAGTCTCTCCTGTGCCGGTCTGTTCGCTCGCACGTTGGCCTGTTGGGTCCGATTCTGATTACGTTGTTCACTCACGACGGCCCTCGAATGTAGTGCTCTACGGGCTCGCTTCCGTTCAGCGTCTCTGCGGCTGTCTCGCCCTTGTTGGGAGAGCGTACGATTCGCCCGCCTTGCCCGAGCGTGCTCTCGGTCTCGCGTGCAAACACGCTCTTGCTGCGATGCTGTCAGAGAGGCGCGTTGTCTGCGTCCTTGCGTTGGGTTGGCCTATGGGTGCTGCGGCTCGACAGCACTTGGAGGCGCAAGTACAGGTGTAGGAACACGTGCTGGGACTGTCGCAGGAACCAGCGCTGGAGTAATCTCTGGAACTGCGGCAGCCACGGGTGGCCGACTCGCCGCCGCAGTAAAATCTTCAGCCGTATCAACCGCGAGTGCTTGGAACACTTTGTTTAAGTTGCAGCGCTTGTTTCGTCGCCGTGCTTGGCGCCGTTGTTTTGCCGCGGGTTCCTCTAGGGCTGCCGGTGTAGCATTCACGCGTTCGTTATCGCGCATTGCCTGCTCAATCTCCTCGCGCGTTCTCTCTTTTTTAGATCGACCCAGGTTTAGCCTACGCACACGTAACAAAGTTACATGGCGCGTTAGACATAAAGTCTAAGTACACTGTAGCCTCTCCCAGGGTCCTATGCACGCGCCTTGCCGCGGACACAGAAGCGCCAATAGGTGCGTCCACCTAAAGCGCCGGTCCCATACACGACCACTGGCCCGGAGATGAGGCAGGTCACCCGGCATCGCCGAGATCTGCCCCATTTACCCCGGATTGGTGTGAGATTTACCACGCCGCTGGCGGGCGAACGTGGGCACCTCAGGGTCGTGGCTCCCAAGAGCGGTCGTTGCGGCAAAGGCACGCGCTATCCTACATCGGCGGCGGGTTCCAGCTGCAGTCTTTATTATCATCATAAAATGGGAAATTACCCACTTTAGAGAAAGTAGCGGTCAGTACAGTGGAGAGATGCAGTACCCAAATGCCTCCCCCCCAAGTAATTAAACCTGGAGGCTTAGCAAATGCGTAATATTGCAGATTCGGGGCAATCTGCCTGGCATCTGCGCACCAAAGGGGAGTCTCGACTACATGGCCGTGGCGTGGCACCCACTGCAACTCCCCCGCCACCCCACTAAAAGTAGGCACCAGGTCACCCTTAATCCCACACTATAATAACCTCGACTGCCCTGAAGGTACCAGTTATCCCAACAGGCGGAACTCCCGAAACCGATACATGTATTTAATAGGGAATTTATGTAGCTAAGCGTACCGGTTAGCCCGTGCGGTACTCGCGTCTTCTGGCGCACGCTACAGCCCGCGCCGTCCGCGCGCTTCCTCGCGGCGGTGGGTGTAGGTTGGGTCCCAACCCATTGCGCTCGCTGTTCCAGCTCGCTCCACTATTGGGCTGGCCCGCCTCCGCTTCGCTTCGGTGGGCTGTTGTTGGGTATAATAACGTTTATATATTATGGCCACGTATCTACAGCGACGTTCACGTTGTCTATCACGTCTATCGTGACTTCCCCGTCTACCGTGCCTATCGTGTTACTCGCGTCTATTGTGACTACCGTGCATATCGTGCGTATCGTGTCTGCCATGCCAATCGTGTATGTCATACCTATCGTCACTTGAGTCTATGGTTTGACGTGTCTATCGTGTCCACGGTGTATCGCGTCCCCTGTGTACCGTGTCTTTCATTTCTATCGTGTCTACAGTATCTATCATCTATCGTGTCTGCCGTCTAACGTCTCTTAAGGTTATTGTCTCTATCGCGTCTTCGTGGCGATCGTGTTCAACGTGACTATCGAGTGGATCGTGGTTAGCTTCTACCCTGACCTTCGTGTCTGTCATATCGAGTGTATCTGTTGTGGCTACCATGGCTATGTGTCTATCGTGTCTAAACGTCTACCGTGTCTATCGTGTCTACCATACATGCTATGCCGACCGTCCTCCGTCTATTTCGTGTCTATCGTGCCTGGTGTGTATGTCGTGGCTATTATTGTGTAAGCCGTGCCTATCGTGTTCACCGTGTTTACCGTCTTTTGTGCTGTCATGCGTGTACGTTTAACCACTGCCCAGTCCGCTAAACGTTAGTGCTATAGTTTGAACGTTAGTGCTTTAACCGTGGCCCTGGTTCATCGTATGTGCGCTGTATACTTACACTACGTTTAAAATTAATATAAATGTAATAAACTGGCAATTACTACCCGGTTCTCGAAACCTATGCATATTAGAGTTTTAAGTATGTGCACCACTGCAGTGTCTTGTTTAATAATTTGTACAGCAGTTAGTATTAAATTATTAAAATTCATTATTATGGTTGCAGCGCCCCCGTTCCGTTCGCGGGGCTCGCTGCACTACTCGCCGTGGTCGGTTGGCAGTGGTGGCAAGGCGGGCACTTCGGTCCCGCAAATTTATGGCGGGTGCCGCCTTCGCTAACGCTCGGCAGCGAATTGGCCAATCAGAGCACGAATAAATCTAACGCACGGCTATTTTTGCAGTTTTTGTAAATAGAAGCCAGTCCGAATGATGGTGAGATGCACCCCGGCAAGGTGAGAAACGCACACCGGCCGGCCCCCAGGATATGCGACAGCGCAGGCCGATGCCACACGACAGGAACCGGACGGACTGACAGACAGACACACCTCAGATTATGTTAGTTGTTTTAGACTAGCCGTTCGCCGCCGCTTCGCGGCGGTAGGTGTAGGTTGGGTCCCAACCCGTTCCGCTCGCTGTGCCAGCTCGCTCCACTACTGGGCTGACCCGCCTCCGCTTCGCTTCGGCGGGCGAAGTTTGCTGTGGTGTAAGTTGCGCTCGCTGTGCCAGCTCGCTCCAGTACTGGGTAGCCCACCTCCGCTTCGCTCCGGTGGGCTGTTGTTGGGGTTTTGAAGTATTTATATTTTACGTACACGCATACACGGTGTCTATCACATTTATTGTCACTTTCCCGTCTACCGTGCCTATCATGTTAATCGCGTCTATCGTTTGTATGGTGACTACCGTCTATCGTGTCCACAGTGTATATCGTGACTGCCATGTCGAATGTGTATGTCGTGTCTATCGTGTTTACCGTGTCAATCGAGTCGATGGGTTGTCGTGTCTATCGTGTCCGCTGTGTATCGTGTCTCTAGTTTCTATCGTCTCTACTGTATATATCTATCGTGTCCGCCGTCTATCGTCTCATGAGGTTATTGTGTCTATCGTGTCTTCATGGTGATCGTGTTCAGCATGACTATCGGGTGGATCGTGGTTATCGTGTCTACCCTGCCCTTCGTGTCTATCATATCGAATGTATCTGTCGTGGCTACCGTGGCTACGTTGCTACCATGGCTATGTGTCTACCGTGTCTATCGTGCCTAACGTGCCTATCGTGTCTACCATACATGTCGTGCCTATCGTCCTCCGTCTATATCGTGTCCATCGTACCTGGTGTGTATGTCGTGTCTACTATTGTGTAAGCCGTGCCTATCGTGTCCACCGTGCATCGTGTC
>BSXT01002830.1:0-10490 GCA_030267785.1 Phytophthora fragariaefolia | reverse complement strand
CTACACACGCAATGACGAAAGCTGCATTTTTCATTTAGACAGAAGACGAGTATCTTTACCCAATACCTCTTTTAGATCGGCCTGGTCGTGGCGAGTTGCACTCACAAAAGCGTCTCCGATGAGGGCGAGTGAGATAATCTTTTGCTGATACAAGAAGTTGATAATTCTGACGTTGCGAAGAGCGTTTGTGAAAGCCGTGACAAGTGACACCTCCGATATCGCCTCCCTCCCATCAAAATTTCCAGTTTTCTAACGCCATCCACGACTTCGAGCCACTTGTTGATCATCTTCTGGAGACGCTCGCTTTATACCGTACAATTGCATGACATTGTCTGGAGTATTCATTGCGGCGCTGAAAACCTGGCCAAATACTCTGGACGCCACGAGCATATTTTCCTCGTAAAACAGCGGGTAAACGTCATACATCTTTTGTGCAATGGCCTCCAGGCCCTTCCTTACTGTCGCATCAAATCTATCATACAAACCGCAGCAAAACCTTTGCTGCTCAAGCAAGAAACCCACCGCATCACGTCTGCACCTGTGGCGATGGAATTCTCTACAGAGTTGGAGCCACTGCGATATGATTGGGCGACTTGGACATTGAGTTTATGCGCGAATGTCGTGCGTTGGCGTGCTGTCGAACGTGTCACCTGAGGCGCATCCAACCTCCAAGCTATTACGCTCTTCCGTATTTTGCTGCAGCTAGAAACTTGGAATCAATGAGCTTAGATTTGTTCTACCCGATCCCAGTCAAATACTTCCAGACATTGCTCCATCCACATCAAGCTACATCCGTATGTACATAAACTTCAAGCAGGGCTCCCGATAATGGCATTAATCGCATGGCAAAATTTGAGGCTCCCATACATAATGCCTTGTCATAGCGCTAAGAGCTCTCATACATAATGGGCATTAATGGGATTAATGCTTAATGTAAAAAATTAATCAATGAACTCATGGAGTAGAACAAAACGCCGTAGTACCTTGAGCTTTGTTAGTGTGCATCGGAGGACTTCGTGGGCCACTCCGTCCCGGTGGTAGAGTGAGGTAACTCGCCTAGGTCGACGGACGGGTCGGAAAGCAACCGCCGCGTGTCCTTCTTGGTGAGGGCCGGAAAGCAGGTAGTCCATCCAAACCAATGATAGAATCTACCAGCTTGCACTCTGGCCACTACTCCATTAATAATGTTCACGTAAAGTGTAGTGCCATACATAACACATACAAAGTTGATGAGAGGCCTCCATACATTATGCAGGGGATTACTTCTCTGTCCCACGAGAATAGGCAGTAAATCGTTTTCCATCGATAACTTTTGAGTGGATAGTCGGTTCCGAGAACCAGAGGCATCATGTCAAAGCCCGTGGAAGCACGCTTCTAACTATATTTTTTATGCTGCGGTAACGTAGCTTTCTAATTAAATATCAATAAAATCAAGAGGGCAGTTTTGGGGCACCTGCGCATTTTGTTCGCCATTCATCTAATATTTAACGCAGGCTAGACATAAAAATACGGTCGGAATGCTGAGATAATGGCCTATCCGATACACACGGTTTTAGCGCTTCCAGCGCTGTTTTATGCTGATACTGAAGCGGATTTGTCTGTGCTCTCACGGAACGATTTTGATTACGCATTACTTAGATCCGAGCATTAGCGAATCAGATCATTAGAAGATATTCCTGTGACTTCTCTGAATCCCCTGAACGTACAAAGACTTGATTTTCCTGCTGGAGAATTGGGCATGACAGCTATCCCAGCACTTACCCGGTGGATCTACTGCCTATTCTCGTGGGACAGAGAAGTAATGCACATTAATGTATGGCTTCATGCGTTAAACGGTAGCCCTGACTTCAAGCAGTGTCGGCTCCATGAGCAAATGCTCGCCATCGGGGGGCCGTGTGTTTTAGGGGTTATACTCATCCCATTCCAGTGCCCGTTAAGACTCAACAAGTGATCGGCCACAGTGCACGCCAAAGCCCCAGACACTGCCAAAACTTCGCACGTTCCATCTAAAGCCTCATGGTCTGGAGTATTTAGTTATCAGGAGAAGAACACGACTTTTATTTTATCGGGTATAGCTCTGTCGAATAGTTACAATTCGCTCGAATGTTGCTCCGTTGACTCATAACCGCCGGGAAATGCAATTGCGATTGACTCACGAGAAGCTCTATGGTGCTTGCAGAACCATTGCACAACTTTGACAACATTCGTTCTAACCGCTCCAGAGAACACCATCATGTATTTTTCGTACGGAATCCAGTCTTGGCCCCAAATAAAGTTCACAATGGTGACAAGGTCCTTTATAATTGCAAAAGGTAGCATCTTGACCGCAAGGTCCGCGGAAATGAACCCATTTTGCACAAAACCTTGATGATTTTCACGTGGTTGTTGGTGCATGCATCTGTAAACACCCGAGCAATCACACCACTGGAAATATACCCACTCGAGGACAACACATTGACGAGGATAAAGCTGTTGGTGTTCGCAGCCTTCACAAATGCCCTCTCGATCAACATTGGTGGTATGCAGTTTCTCTCAATGAGGAACTTGACAACTTGAGCACGGTCGCCACATGGATTCATGATGCACGCATTCAGTGCTTTGTGGAATGCCGACTTCATTACATTCGGCGAAATGAGTGTTTTGTTGAACAAGACATTCGTAACATCCACATAGATAGTATTCTCAAATAATTCGTTGAGCAACGAGGGGGGTACGCGCCCAGTTTTGTAAAGTAGAGTGGCGACTTTAATCGATCTAGTACGAATAGCCCGCGCCAAAGCTATGTAAGGATTGCTCGCACAACCTTGCGTCTGCGGCGCTTGCCTGGGGCAAGAGAATCTACTTTGTGTTCACGAATACCTCCGTCCGAACGGAGCTGCTGGGTGCTGTCTATACAGCCAGCGAATCTGATGTGGAAGGCACGCGATTGCTCTCACCAGCGTGCCCTCAGATTCAGAGTTGCGCTGTGGTGCGCCAGTTATATATGAAGTAGCGTATGAAGCCCGAGATTCGATAGTAGAGCTTCTTTACTACCTAGTCGACGAGCGAGAGATCGAGGTCTAAGTCCAAGACTAATATCACTTTCCAATTTGCCTCCAAAGCCACACTCCACTGAAACACCTACAACTACAACTACAACTACAACTACTTCACCACTCCAGCTACCCTCGCCTCCTCCTACGCCGTGCCTGAGCCTGACAATTGGTAGCACTCGCTCTCGGTCCCGGAGGGATTGTGTGGACCACACTACGTCGGACACCATCGGACCGAATCCAGTGTTCATACCAAGTTGAAGTCGGGGTAGTGCTGTGCCGTCGTGCCCGCTGTGCTCTGTGAAGCAAGCCCCTGGAAGAAGAAGAAGCGTTGTGCCGTCGTGCCCGCCCGCAGAGTTGTGCTGGAAGCCCTCTGAGCGTCTTTAGAAAAGATGGACGCAAACGTAGCTGCCCAAGTGTTGGCAGAAGTGACCGCAGTCCTGCGCAAGCAGCAGGAGCTGATGGAGAAGATTGAGAACAAGCCACCCGCAGAGCGGTGAGTGGGAGGTATTTCTATGCCACACTACAGTGGCTCGCTCAGCGAAAGCTTGGAGCTTTTCCTGGATCAAGCCAGGCTGTTCTTTGAGGCTAAGAACATCGACTACACGCATGAGAGTAACCGCAAGCGTGTACTCGCTATCATGGTATCGAACCTAACTGGTCAAGCCGCTGCATGACATGAAATTGAGGACATCACGGCACTCGCAACGGCACTGCGTCGTGAATTTATTCCGCCTGATTTGGAAGAGCGACTGCGCGATTCTCTGTATCAGCTTAAGCAACGTGAATGTCGTGATCTGGCGGAATACGTCACCAAGTATCGACAGCTGATAAGTCGTGTTAAGGACATGGGGGAACTCGACGAGAGTACTCTCTTCACATGTCACAGACGCGCTCCGAGGTCGTCTATCGTCGGTGCAACACCGTGCATCAAGCTGTCAACGTAGCCATGGAGTATGAGCGTGCTCATGCTACGCAGATTCATGGGGCCCGTGGGTTTTCTCGGTCGTTGTATCCACGAACGCGTGACACTGAAAACCGAGGCTCTAGTGGTTTTGGTCGAAGCTCGAATCGCGTTCCGGCTCGAGAATCCCAGCCTGAGCCCATGGACATAGGGTTCAGCAGAATGATCTCTAGGGATGAGTGCCAGAGACGCAACCTGTGCTTCTTTTGCAAGGAGCCAGGGCATCGCATGGCTCAGTGCCAGAAAAGAAACGGACATCGCGGACCTCCTCACCACCAGCAGCGTCAACAGCAGCAGAGCTACCAGCGGGAGCATGATGGCCGTCCAAGACGGGGAGCAGCGGTGATACCGGAGGTTAGTCATCGGGTGCACGCCTACGAGGAAAAGGAGTCCGAAGCGAAGCCTGAACTCTTTGAGCAGCTGACGATAAATACGGCTGGGCTCGGTAACCAGACGGAAGAAGTTGGGGCTGATCGCTTCCACCAACTGCTGATCAAGACGGGAACGGTGAACGGAAAGTCTGTCAAAGTGCTGCTGGACAGTGGTGCTGACCACAACGTCATCCGCAAAGGGCTAGCTACTCAGGTGTTGCGCCGCAAGAAAGCTGTTGTAGAACGAATTGATGGCCCCGTCACCTCGCCGCAATGGATCAATGAAGTCAAGGCGGATATGACTTTGGAGGGTTTTGTGCTTAATGACATGTTGTTCTGGGAATGGGACTTACCAGCGACGCACGACATTATTTTGGGCAAGCCATGGTTCTCGCGCTTTAACCCCCTCATCGATTGGCGCACGCACGAGGTGACGCTGGATTTCGACCTATTAGACCCATACTGGCTCATCGAGGCCGACGAGCGACTGTTCCAGTTGGAAGAAGAAATGGAGGCCGCTGGACGAACGATATGCAGCGATGGAGTTGCCAAACCTGTTGAGCCAGACGAAGACGGCGCGAATGGAAGTGGCATGGGACTTGCTAGTACGCCGGTCGGAGCGTTGGACCAGGCTACGAAGCTTCCGTCTTCTCCTATTACTCGGCTGCTCCAGGACTAAACGGGTTGTTTTCCGAACGAACTGCCCAATGAGCTGCCTGTATCGCTCGCCGTGGAATTTGGACTGACGATGAAGCCGGACGCGCGCCCAAGCCCTCGAGCACCATTCCGACTGTCCAAGACAGAGCAGGATGCTCTGAAACTGTTTGTCGAGGACCTGCTTCAGAAGAAGTGGATCGAGACGTCTGACTCCCCGTGGGTATCGAGCATTTTTGCAGTTCCAGAAAAGGACCCAGTCACGGGGAAGGCGCCATCGAAGGCTGAATGGATTCGCTCCGGCACTGCCTCACTACCGGTGCGATGGGTAATGGATTACCGGTATGTGAACTCGCAAACGGAGGTTCCTAAAATCCCTCTCCCCAGGATCGAGGAGCTGTTTGATCGAATGGTGGGTTGCCGACTCTTCTCGACGTTGGACTTGGCGCAGGGTTACCACCGGATGCGCGTGGAACTTGCCAGCCGCAAGTACACAGCATTCAGGACGGAGTCCGAGACTTACCAGTGGTGCGTCGCTCCCATGGGCATGAGCGGAATGCCTGGTGTATGGTCTAGGCTCATGCGGATGCGTTTTGGTCGTTTCAGTTTTGTGGTAGTCTATTTGGACGACCTGTGTGTTTTTTCGCGTACGGAGGCGGAGCATATTGCTCATTTGGCCGCTGTATTCGAGGTGCTGCGGGCGCAGAAGCTGTACGGACGACTGGCAAAGTGCAAGTTCGGGTGTGAGTCCATGGACTTCTTGGGCCACTCTGTGTCGGCCGCAGGACTGCAAGTGGATCACGCAAGACACGTGCCATCGAGGACTGGCCTACACCGATGTCAGTCCGAGACTTGCAGAGCTTTCTGGGGCTGTACGGATACTATCGTCGTTTCATCGGACACTTCGCAAGCATTATGCTGCCACTGAGCGATTTGCTGAAGAATGATGTTCTATGGACATGGACGGACAAGCAGCACAAAGCGTTCATGCATCTGAAGGCGGCGTTACAGCAAGCGCCGGTCCTAAAGCTCCCGGACTACACAAAGCGTTTCCTGGTCACGACGGACGCCTCCGGATTTTGCTGTGGTGCTGTCCAATCCCAGAAGCATGCTGGTGAGGACCATCCAGTAGCCTTCATTTCGAAGAAGTTTTCGCGTCACGAGATCAACTGGCCAACCCACGAGAAGGAGCTATTCGCTATCAAGCTGGCGCTTAGCAAATAGCGTCACTATCTTCATGGAAGAGAATTTGACGTCTTTACTGACAATTCTGCGTGCAAGTGGTTCCTGCCGCACCCCAATGTGTCGGGAAAACTGGCTCGCTGGCTTGATTTTTTCGGTCAGTTCTCGTTCGTCCTGCACCACGTGAAGGGCTCTACCAATGCTGTGGCCGATGCGCTGTCGCTCGTTGCCAAACCTGCGTTCGAAGACACCCCAGTGGAAACAGCTTCAATTGCTGTTCTGCCCCCGTTGCGAACGTCTGAGATCAAGCTACATGGCTGCACAGAAGCATGTGTGGATATTGCAAGCGGTCTACGCCAACCTGGCAATGACATTTTGGCACTTGCAGAACTTTTTCTCCGTGACTTGGACTTGTTGTGCGATGGCAGTCACTTTTCGGGGGGAGGAAGCAGCGTGGCTCGACCGATTGGGGTCCCACAGGCCGTGACAAGACTGAAGGCATCGCAGCTAATGATCGTGACAGTCCAAGTAGACGCAGCTACCAAGCTGCTATTTCTTCGTGGGTATCGACGCGATCCTCTCTACCGTGATATGATCAAGCCCTCGGCTCCCAAAACGCAAAACTTCGTCAACGTGGGTACGCTGCAGAAAGAAAACGGCATGATATACCGCGTTGAGGCTGGAAACCGTGTTCTACGTCTCTGTGTACCCCCTGAAGACGACGTTTATAGCAGAAGCTCATGATGGACCAGTATTGTGCACGCTGGAATTCGCCGTACGCAGCAGAAGCTATCACTTTGGTACTTTTGGCCGTCCCTGGAAGCAGACGTGAAGCCCTACGTATGCACGCTTCAAATCAAGTAGTCTGCGAAAGAACGGTCGCCTCATGCCGCTACCAGTTCCATCGGAGTGTTGGGAAGTTGTCGGGATGGATTTCGTTACCGGTCTGCCGGTGTCCAAGGGCTATGACGCCATTATGGTGGTTGTACCCACTCATACGACGGCGACGGCGGCAGACACAGCTCGACTCTTTTTGATATGGTTATCCGCAATCACGGCTTGCCTTTGGCCATTGTCAGCGACAGAGACCCGAAATTCACGAGCTCGCTGTGGATGGAGCTCATGAAGGTTCTCGGAGTCAAGCTTCGAATGACCACGTCATACAGGGCGCAAGCCGACGGGCAAGATGAGCGACAGAATCGCGTTCTCGAAGATGCCCTCCGCTGCATGGTCTCGCTGGAAGGTACTAACTGGGTCGACGTACTCGGCACTGTGGAGTACGCCCATGCTACGCTGGTCAGTGCCTCGACCAAGCTGTCGCCCTTTGAGATAGATACAGGGCATGTGGCTCGATCTCCAGTGGGTGCCACCATTAGTCGCAATGACTACGTGCAGAATTTTACCGAAGAGCGTAAGCGTATCGTCGCCCAAGCGCAACAAAATCTGCTTGATGCCCAAGAACGACAGCGCGAGCAGTACAACCGGAAGCGCAGCACCGTCGAATTCGCTGAAGGAGACATGGTGTACTTGGGTACTAAGAACTTGCCGCTGGCTCACGCAGCAACAGGAACCAGCCTGGAAAAGGACAAGCTTGCTCCAAAGAATGTCGGTCCGTTCAAGATCACGAAAATGGTGAACGAGAACGTGGCTCGTCTGGAATTGCCCCGACGCATGAGTCGTTTGCATGACTCATTCAACGTCGACGTCCTCCGACACTACGTTCCATCTCCCGACCGATTTGCTGATCGACCATTGCCCAAGGTGTCGCCGGTGCACTTTGCCCCGGTAACGAGGGTGAGGGACTTCATATCCCGGAAGCCCTGCTCGAGAAACGAATCCGCAATCGTCAACCCGAATTCCTGGTCGAACGGAAGGAGCTTCACGAAGATGAGAGCACCTGGGAGCGCCAACGTGACATCCAACACGTGATGCACTGGAAGGCATTGTTGCGCAGCTTCCGCGAGTCCCAACGCCAACTTCGTCGTGGGAGGATGTAAGGATTGCTCGCACAACCTTGCGTCTGCGGCGCTTGCCTGGGGCAAGCGAATCTACTTTGTGCTCACGAATACCTCCGTCCGAACGGAGCTGCTGGGTGCTGTCTATACAGCCAGCGAATCTGATGTGGAAGGCACGCGATTGCTCTCACCAGCGTGCCCTCAGATTCAGAGTTGCGCTGTGGTGCGCCAGTTATATATGAAGTAGCGTAAGAGGCCCGAGATTCGATAGTAGAGCTTCTTTACTACCTAGTCGACGAGCGAGAGATCGAGGTCTAAGTCCAAGACTAATATCACTTTCCAATTTGCCTCCAAAGCCACACTCCACTGAAACACCTACAACTACAACTACAACTACTTCACCACTCCAGCTACCCTAGCCTCCTCCTACGCCGTGCCTGAGCCTGACAAGCTAGTTCCACGGCCTCCGAAGCAATATTTGCATGCTTGAGTAGATACTTCACAACATCACAACGGCAACAACCTGCTGCGCTCTTGAATGCGCGGTGGTTTGATCTAGCGTCGGTATGTCCCTTGCTGTAGATAAATTGCACAGTTTTTATTCGTCCAACCCTCGCTGCAGTTTGAAATACTTTACCGATGATACAGGCTGGGTACTTCGGATAAGCAGAATAAATCGTATCTGCGATATACTCGTGTCCATTGAAGACCGCTTCAAATAATGCTTCGCGTACAGCCGCTGCACCACGGTACTTGATCTAATAAGTTCCGCCAGCTTACTCTGTAGACAACGTCGCTCTTTGTGAGATAATGTATGCAATTGAACCTGCTCATTCCTAAATACCGCAACAAGCGCTCGAAAAGCAAACTCCATAAAGTCAACACGCCCGTTCCTAGCTGCGGTTGACAGCACCCACGACAATGCCTTCTTCTTAGTTGCCGGCGACTTGATCCAGCTGCAAAGAAGGTGGATAATATCAAATTCTTTTGCTCGCCGTAGTGCTACCAAGAAACACCAATCAGGAAAACAAGATCGGATAACATCCAATGTCTCCGGTGTCTCCCTGTAGGCTGCAGCTATCACACCTAACCCATTCTCGTGCAACCACCACATGAACTTTTTACAGAGTTGCGAGTCCCCGTTCCTTGCTGCCTCAACAAATACTTCTTCCCGTGTCAAAGCAAGGGCATCAATTCTCTCAATACAGCAAGTTCTGCCACTTCCGGTACCACAATTGCTTTATAGAGCTTAGAGATGCAGGTCTGCAGCGCGGAAAATAATATCTTCTACCTCTACATCCCCCGAGTAGCCAGTTTCTTTCTTGCTACGCTCGTCTACTCCGTTGAAGACAATACCGGTGTGGCGAAAACAATTTTCAATTGTAGCCTTGGCCTGCAGCTCCTGCCAGATTTCTTTGCTCCACTTCATCGCTTGTAGCTGGTCGACTTTATAGACGTCGCCCTTCTTAATCTGCTCGGCACGCTTAATCTTCTCATACACCCACCGTAGCTGCTTTCTACGATACGCACGCTTGAACTCGGCAATTATTCCTGCATCCATTGGCTGCAGAAAAGCAGTCGTGTTTGGTGGCAAAAACTCTAGGCGAACGTTAGTGCATACAATCTCACCTATACTATGCGGCTCCAGTTCGGTTGTGAGAAGTGAGGTGTGGACGCATGAGCACGGCACCAGCCAGACAATGACTGGTCGGCGGTGTGGGTAAGCTGGAGCTCCTGTTCCGCGTGCTTTATTGGTGGTGCTAGCGGCTTCCCGCCAAATACAAATCCTCCATAAAACGATTTTATCATACTGAGGAGGATATTAGTTGTAAGTAGTACCGGAATCAAGAGAGTTTACTGTAACGTGAGGCAAAGCCGCAACCTGCGACGGGAGAAATGCTTGTAGGCTTTGCTTGCCCGCTTAGTCATCTTCTTGTCACCGATTATGCAGGAGCGGCCGTGGCTGCGAACACTGGTGCACTGTACGACATCTCGGCGGCGCACGCAGGATATTTCGTTGCTCATCTGGTGTGGCCGCTCAATGAAACACTCGGTATTAGCAAAGGTAGTAATTGTCTGCCCATCAATTGCTAATGGTATCCTTCGTAAATCCGTCCAGCGCTCGCTTCGCCCAGCAAAAAGCTGTGTAAATGGAGATATACTACTCCCGCAATCCAGCAATATACCGCTTTAGGTCGTTATTCTCGCTTTCAGCCTTCCATTTGCCTCTGTAAACGAGCAACTCCTTGCATGCTTCATGGGGCGGCAATTTCCCACTGATCCTAAGCTACATCAGTACATGATGTGTCTCTGCACCAGTGAGCGAACAAAT
>BSXT01002827.1:0-10241 GCA_030267785.1 Phytophthora fragariaefolia | reverse complement strand
CTACCGCAGCCTCTCCAATGACTGTTGACAGTCGTTGGAGCGCCTCCCACTCTGGACCCGCCAGGTGGGGACAGTCTTCGCGTGCAACATGCGTTGCAGCCGCGTTCGGGCTACCAGTGGACATGTTCGTGTCTACAGGCAGGTTCTCAGCCCCGCGTTCGTATTCCATACGAACGTGTTGGTAGTCGGTCGTTGGACGGACTACACAGTGCTACCAGGTGTAGTGGGCTTACTTAGTCCACTATTTTAGCTTACACGTGTGCGCGACGTGTGGGAGGAAGCGTAGGTCTATTTATATTAGATTAAGTATACTTAACCTTGTAAGTATAGTTAACCTAAATAAAGACTTATTAATAACCTTTTTGGTAGAAATGAGAACGGAATTTGAATGTTAACTTTGGCCTTGCCTCTTAAAACTGATATCTATAAAGAGAGGATCTGCCAACGAGTGGTTGGCAGAATCTCTGTCCTAATGCATGCTCCTTATTGGCAGATATCTGTTGCTTTCTGCCAATAGTAGTGCTTCCTACTATGAATGGTGGCCACACTGCATGTGGCCCACCCGAATATATCCATTAGTGCGTGTTGCACTAATGTGGAGGTTGACCGAATGTGTAGCGCCGCTATACTCGCAGTGGCGAAATTGCACGTACGAGGACTGATCACTCAAGTACATGGAGCGTGGAGGCTCAAACACACGGAACACTATCACAGAAGCGAGATTCAGTCTCACAATGAAGGTCACCCAGCATCGGTGGACGCATCGAGGAGCCAAGCAGACGTGCACAGGCAGCCTACTCAGAGTGAACACGTGAGCATGCAATCAAATCCGATAGATTCAACCCGCTCTCGTGAACTTCCAGTGTTGGATGAACGAGCAGTAGAATGTTTCCAGCAATGTATTGCTGGCGAAGGCAACAAGAGACTTCATCATGACAAGGACAGTGGTCAAATGTCATTTCTGTCTCGTGAGCGAGGAAGCTGTGAGCCCTCTCACGAAGATCATTGCAACTACACATATTCAAGGCCTATACAACACTGTGTGTGTTGGCATCAACGAGACGATGTTGAGTACGCTACGTCCATGGGAGCTGGTGTTGGAGAGTGCGATACACTTTGCAGGGAATGTACCGGGAGGCAAAACGGTGTGGCGTCCATGGTGGCACGGACTGCTGAAAGTGGCGGGCATAACAGGGCGTACCCCGGCCGGTAAGGCAATGTACTCAAGCAGGAATCTCTGGCAGTGGTCATTACAGAAAAAGCCAGTGGGGGTCAACGCCGCAAAAGATAAAAAAAACAAGAAGAACGACTTCTCAATGCGCGGGCGCTAGTGGACGCGCACAGCAATAGTCTTCAGATGACCTACGTGGCCGGAAGTATCCATGCTGCTACGAGGATGAGGGAGCAGTGGCTCACCTCGCCCGTGCAAGAGTGAGCGTACTCGAGGTCCGATCTACTTGCTCACTGCCATCAGAAGCCGATGCAGTACTTGACTATCTACGAACATCGGGCATCGAGTCGGGGCAAGATCATGTCAAGTGTGACAGAGATCTGCCCAGCTACGAGCAGTTTGTGTATGCTCTACTTGCAATCAAGTGTGTGGCGGAGCCACAGACTGATAAGCAGGCTATTGCCAGCGGTGAAGCTGCCCAGTGGGTTAAAGCTATGGCTAGTGAAATCCAGTATCACGAAGATAATGAAACACGGGTACTTGTGCCCAGACCAAAAGGTCGCAATGTACTTAGGAACCGGTGGGTTTATATGATCATGTACAAGTCTGGTGGGTCAGTAGACCGCTTCAAGGCGAGACTCGTGATCAAAGGATTCCCAGAAATACGGAATCGATTACACTGAAATCTTTGCGTCGGTGGTGCGCATGGAAATAATTCGACTACTCCTAGCCTTAGCAGCTGCTATGGATTGGGAAGTTGAGCAGATGGACGTGAAGTCTGCTTTTCTAAACGGATACCTCGATGAGGAAATCTACATGGAACAGCCAGTGGGCTATGTGCAACGTGGAAAGGAATGCCACGTGTGTGTCTTACGGAAGAGCCTCTACGGACTCAAACAAGCACCACGTGTTTGGTACTACACTTTCTACGAAGTCATGATTGCAGAGAAATTAATCAGACTCGTGAAGGGCCACTGTGTATTCGTCAAGACACGAGGCGGCGAGATTTGTATTGTTGTTGTCGATGTGAACAACCTATTGGTTATTGGGACCAAGCCATTCGTTGCTGAGATCAAAGAGATACTCAAGCGTCGATTCCAGATGACTGATCTTGTTCGAGTCAGTTATCTATTACGTTGACACATTGAAAGAAGGCGCAGTGAGTGTATCATCTTCGTGCATCAAGAGAAGTATGCGACCAAAGTGTTGGATCGCTTTGGACTTGCTCAGTGCAGACCGGAGCGGTCGCGTGAAGAAGAAACCTCCCAAAAGCTCCGTGAGAGCGATTGCCCCACAACCGATGCTGAAAATCAAGAAATGGAGAAGTTCCCATACCGGGAAACGGTATGCAGCTTCATGTACCTGATGATGGGGACTCGACCAGACCTTGCGAACTTCGTTCGTCAAGTTAGCCGATACCTCCATAACCCAGGTCATATCACGGAACTATGTTTTCCATGGTCTCAAGTATTTAAACGGAGCTTGAGACTATGGCATTACACTTGGTGCACGTGACGTGACCAAAGCTACCCTAGCTCATGCATTGAGCGCCTACAGCGATGCAGACTATGCGAACAATGTGGACACACGCAGATCTGTTTTAGGTCACCTGACGTACCTGTTCGGAAGCTCGCCGATTTCGCGGCGGAGTTACTCCAAAAGCTGGTGATGCTTTCAACACCGGAGGCAGAGTATATGGTTCTGGCCTCCACAGTGCAAGAAGAGCCATACCTCAAGCAAGTGATGCTTGAACTTGGCTATGACCAAGTCGATCCAGTGAGGATCGGGGACGACAATCAAGCCATCATTAGGACTTCAAAGAATCCCGAACATCATGGGCGGTGCAAGCACATTGACATTCGGTACTTCTTTATTCAAGAACGACAACAAGCACAAGACATAGATGTGTTCTATTGTCCTACCGACAAGATGCCCGCAGATATTATGGCGAAGGCATTGACACCTGAGGTGTTCTGTCGACTACGTGAGCTTCTCGGTGTCCGATCCAGGATAGTTGTCCTTGGAGACAGAACTTAATCGATTTATTATGCAAGAAGTTCTACAACTCTATCTGTGTTTTTTTTTGCCCAAGACACTTCGTGCAGCGGTGGTTTGCACGAAGTAGGAGATGATTGTGTTTCCGCGTCGAGGTTTGCCCACACCAAGTGAGGCTGTCAAGATATCTGTTTTCACAGGTATCATAGTGGTTATGGTGTCAGCCGAGCTTCAACCGAGGTTTTTCCCTCGCTGTGAGGTTTTTCCCGGATCTACTACTTTAAGTTAGGTAGTTATAACTGGCTCGCGTTACCGAGAATATTCTCACTTCGGCTTTTGCCCTCCGACCAGAAAGAGCTTCCTTCTTCTCCCCGTTGTTACTTGGGGTCCTCTGTGAAGTGCCCCCAATATCACTTCACGCTTCATATTATATTCGTTTACAGGGGTTGGGCGATTTCCAGTCGATTGGGCTCCGTCGATTCAACGACCGATGCCGACTTGCGGGCATGTTTACGACGAGGTTGTTCTTTGCGAATATTGTCGCTTCCCAACGTAATATTGTAACCTAGCCCTACAAAAGTGAGTGCATCTTGCACGAGCCCGTCCAGGAAACAAGTGAGTGGACTTCAATTCTATTAAGATAATTCCTCCAAAGCATCTAAGTGTTGTGTACATGTAGACTGGTCAATTAGGAGCTGACAGAAAGGCACAATACATGCAGTGGTGCACCTCGTTTTCAGCCCCGGTATGTATTGATAGCCTGCCCAAATTTATGATTACGCTACATGATTTGCGGAATCAGCTAGCCCGTCTCCCTCAGATCAATTAACCACATTCATGTTAACCACATTCATGACACCAAACGCCTCGACACAAATGCTTACTTTACGTGTAGTTTTTTTTTGCCTCCGACTACCATGACACGCAAGCCACAATGATGAACCGGTTGATCTAACTAGTGTAGTAGCTCACAAGCTGCCACCGAACACTGCCGCCTCTGCAGCCGATGGATCAAGACGCATCAGGAGCCTCAAGGACCACTACAGATGTCATAAGCAAGAGGTGGAGCTGGACATGTTCTACCGAGGAGGTCAGTATTCACCCACCATTACATATTACCACTCTTTAAATTTTCAGAGGTTCTTCGTGACGTATAGTAGCACGACTTTGGTGCTGTTCGCTTCACTTATTGTCTTTGGAGTCCCGGAATGATCTATGTCATATCATATCAATTGTGGGTCAGATTTGGGAGGGCCGAATGTTTGTCTTTTACCCTTTGCTAAAACTTGCAAAGAGTCCTTGTAATATTCATACATGAACCCAAGCAAGTAGTTTTCTTTGCAAAAGTAACGATGCGGGAATCGTCTCCCACGCAATCAAATCAATGATTTCTTGAACATACAGATATCGCCCTCCAATCCGTCCCCGTAGTCCGCGAATAACCTCGATTGGTTTATAATATTGCGAAGGTCGTTAACACGACTGCGATCTTAGACTGTGGTCATCGCGACGTTCAAGAAAGCCTACCTAGTGAAGTATTTGAGATGGATCTACGATAAAATCAATCGCGGTGGACCAATCGTAGGTCCGGTTGACCAGAAAGCATACGATGTGATCTAGTTGCACAATGTAGTGGTGTAAGGCGACCTGGAATGAGATCCAGAAGATGACCATCATGATGAACTGCTTTCGGCACACAGATTGTTTTTAGAGGCTTGGATGAGGGACTAAGAAAAGCAATAATGATAGCGACGTAGGGGTAGAAGTGGTGGCGACTTGTGCGTCGGTAGTGCACTTTTGAATCTCTCAATATATATAATAATAACACTTTATAATTAATTTAAACTGTAGAATAACAAGGGCAGTACCACAGACGGAATTTAGGGTGAAATGTCGCGCGTGAACCCAAGCACTAAATAAATTAGGCTGCCAAGGAAACGGGGGACGCGGCGGACCCAGTATATCGCTTCGGAAGGTGTTTAGAATGCACTCCGTACCTTCCCACATGAGCAGGTCCATGAGCTTATACAAGTTCTGGAGTTTGTGGACGGTGAAGATTTGAGAAGTCTGCTAAGCAAATACGAGCAACGGCAACATCCCGTTGGCTTTGACAGGGAGAAGGTCGCTCACGTAGTTGCAGCCTTCTGTGAGTTTTTCGCTGCGGCTCGTCGTGGTGCGCTAGGTTCGACATCAGGTGCGGTAACGCTGTTGTGGGCACGGCGGCAGGACCATGGTAATGCAGCAGGGCGACGATGTGCTTCGCCTCGTGAACGTGTCCGTAGGTGACGGGGTTCACGAGTATGGCCTGCGCTCTGCAAAGTTTGGCTTGCACTCCTGGGGTCGCCTCCTTCCGGTTTGCAGTCGACACCACTGGCCACGTCGAGTCCAGGATCTCGTCGATCATCTGCATATTCCTGGGCACGTCCTTCTCCAGCGTCTCGATCTTGGTTAGGATAAGACGGCCATCGTTCTTGATGACTGCGAGCTCCTTGCCGTCCCCGCGGGTAGAACTCCACATTAGCGAGGTCGCGTAGCCGCAGCAAACCCGCGCGGTATTTGCTGAGGTGGGCCTATGGCCGAACGTTCCGGCGAACGGACCAATTGCCTTCACTGAAAGTAGCTTTTAAGCTGAGGGGGTCTGGAGGTGCTACCCCCAGCGGAGTCCTGTTCCTAAAGTAGATTAGTTCCGTATACGAGTCATTTTGGATGTTACCCTCGATATCGTACACGGGGTTTATATGGTTGTTTCATACACACCAAAACTTTTTCGCACGCCTCTTTGGTCACAAAATTTCTTGATATTTCCAGCTGGATACCGCATACACATACCGTCACAACTTTACACCTTAGGTCGCATTTCGGCCGATTTCATAACTTTTTGGTCGTTTTCCCTAAAGATAATACTTCGAAGTAAGAAGTAATACTGTACATGTACGCTAATAATACAGACGTGTGTACGCTCAAAATGGAAGAGCAAAATCCACTAGAAGGCGGAAGAAACTCGTGCTGACAGTGATATGATGATAAGCAGGCCACTTTAGCTGCGGGAATGACCAAAATTCGGTATTCCATGGTAAAGCCAGGGAATTATGTTTTCCACTTCAAATAGATGCCACCGGTATACCGATAATACCGGTTTTCTTGGTGGGTGCCGTCCCCCCCATTCCACTTGATGGAAGCGTGGCGCTTTCCTCCTCACTTTCAAATTAAGACAACAAGCAAGTAAGCAAGCATGAAGGGGGTAATATCTCCTACCGACACCATGATCACCCGCGGAACCAACGAACCAGCCGGCGCACCGAACTCGCCTTTGTCCAGAGCCGACACAGCTCCGTCGGACAGCGAGCTTCCGGGGAATTGGGCGCACGAGCGGAAATTTTTTCACGACACCGCATGTTTCGCCCTTCGTCCGACCTCGCCAGACGCTAGAACATACGCTTCACCCGACACGCAAGTGGCCACCATCGGGACCAGCGTCGCCTACCTTGGAGGTCTGACCTTACGTTCCGGGTTGGCCATACAGTCACCCACAGCTATACAGCATTCTCAGACCATACAGTCAGGGTTGGCCATAGCGTCACCCACGGCCATACAGCCAGTGCAGTCTATACAGTCGGTACATCCATTTAACAAAGCACATGAGACGTCAGTTCTGACGAGCGCGGAAATTGATATGGTTACAGCACAGCAAGCTAATCCATTAGACACCGCTTGTGCGCTACAGCGGCCGGTGGCATCGCCGGATTAGAAACAGCATTCCTCGTTTCACAACGACGAACATAGCACACTGGAATCTGCAAAGTCATGCGATAGCCTATCCCAGCGATCAAGACAACCGCGCCCGGTTGTCAGCGTTAAAGAGGCCGCAGACATGCACACGAATGCTACCACAAGAAGGGATCTATTACGCCGGACACGCCGAGCTACGCTGGCCCAGGCTTTGGCGCAGGTTGGTATCACGCTTCCACCAGATAACCATCCGTGTCGCGCCCGGGGACCGCAGGGCCCGAGTTTCTTTTGGACACGCCATTACAGAAGGCATTATCCGAGTTCGCACAGCGATCAGGCGCCTCACTACCGACTTTTGTCGAGTGGATGCGAGGGCAAACACCTAGCGACTACCGACCAAACAAAAATTCTGGTCCCAGCAGTGCTGAACGAAGTGTGCAAAGGCTACGAACATGTGGAGGAACTCCAGAAGATTGTGCACAACGGTGTTGAAATTCGGTTGAGCAAGGCACCCCCACGTCAATCACAGCGACCCCCAAACCACGGGTCGGCCAGAGACCGTCTCAATGTGCTCCGCAAGAAAATATGCAAGGAGCAAGACGCAGGTCGCTGTCTAGTACTCGACCGGGACCTCCTTAAGCAATGACCAGAAAGTGTCATAAGCCCCTTCGGGGTGGTCGACAAGAGCAGAGAGGATGTCAACGTTTCCGGGCGGACGATCGATGACTTGTCGTACCCTGAAGGCACTTCCATCAACGACTGCACAGATCAGGGCAGCATCATAAAGCCAGAGCACACTCATTGTGACGCCGTAGCTACCGAAATTCTGAAGGTCAAGCGCGACTACCCAGGCGCCTGGGTTCGTGTGATGGCTGGCGACGTCGCAGCTTCCTTCCGCAATATCAGTATACACCGCAACAGCGTGTATCTGTTTGCTGGGCATATCGAGGAGGACGGCATCATCGTGATTGAGCTTGCCTCGCCACTCGGATGGACTCCGGGTTTCTACGAAATTGCGGGTGGATCTATAGCATATGTGCATGGGTCTCACACGACCAAACAGTTCCCGGGCAGTTTCTTCAATTATCATTGGGTTGATGACCACATTAACGTGGTGGCAGACGTTGGCTCTGCCTGTGATAGCGCAAACCGATCGCTTCGCTACGCCATGGTCGCGGTTCTCGGAGCCGATGCTATTAACACCAAGCAGTTTACCGAATGGAACACACGCCAGCGAGTACTCGGTCTAGTGTTCGATTCCGTTGCGGAGACGGTGTCTATGCGTACAGAAAAAAATCATCAAGGCTCAAGGAATTGTGGCAACCGCGTTTTACGCTTCCATCGCTATCAAGGAAGGCCTACCGATCGCTCATGGACAGCCTACGGCACGTGGCAACCTGCATCCGGGCTGCGCGTCCGTTTCTTCAGCGACTTCGCCAGCGGGAGAGCCATCTTCATCGCTTTCAGCGTGTGCCTATTACATCAGACATGCAGCAAGATTTGCTTTGGTGGTGGCATGTACTACACACACCGTGTCTGAATGGGGTGCTGCTGGAGCTCTTTAACAACCTCCCGGTCCCGGATATTACTGTCGAAATGGATGCATCCGACTTTGGGCTCTGCGCGCTCGGCATTTCATCCCAGGAAGCCCGTACGTACCAATTTACAGATGAGGAGCGCGGACGCGTCACTGCATTTAACGTCGCAGCGCCAAACGGGTTCGACATTAACTTCCGGGAACTTCTCACCTGTGCCTTCGCGGTTCACGCCTGGGGGCACCTGTGGAAATCTTGTGTCCCTAGCGGTGGGCGACCCTGCCATATTCAGTTCCGCATCGATAACACATCTGCGGTTGCAGAACAAGCTAGCTTCGAGAAACCCACGAGCCCAAGTGCTTATCCGGCTCTTGAGCTGGTGGGAAACTTCGTTCAAGCTGCGGTTTTCAGCATCTCACGTGGCTGGCATCGACAATATCCGCCCTGACGCTGGCTCCCGCGTTGCCGCTAACCCCTCGTATGTCTCCCAATTCACATCACTAATTTCGGGTTGGTCGCAGGTGTCGCCGAAAATCGAAATCCGAGGTCTGACCGACATCTGGCTGCGTATCTCCGAGCACACTCCGTTGCCGACTCCACCTTCGACCAGTACAACAGCGCTTGAAACAAGTGGGCGACCTGGTCGGCTCGCCACGGTGTTCCACCCTCACTCGAGGGCATGCCTCTCGCTGATCAAGTTCAGCACATTTCGGACTTTATCCTCCATGGCTTCCAGTACGGTTTCGGTTCGGGGGGGGGCATTCGCAGTGATTCAATTGTGGCGGTTCTCACCGGTGTCCGGCATTTCTTCGCGACAGCCGGTCGAGACTTTCCGCTTGCACACCCGCACATCCGCATGCTGCTCAATGGTATCAGCCGCCTTGACTCGCCACCACGCCGGAAAGCACCAGTGTCGATTGGTCTTATCGAGGCGTGCTTCCATAGCCTATCGATGGTTGAACCCTTTAAGCAAGCACTGTGCGGGGTTATCTGTCTGGCGTTCTTTTTCCTTATGAGGCGACCGGAAATTGTGGCGATCACTGGTGGTTCGTTCAAGTGGTTTGCTATTCGAGTACAAGACATTACAGTGTTGGATACAGCAGGAAGGCCAACCTTGTATCCCTCGAAAGCACATTCGTTGTATGTGCGTTTGATTGGGTCCAAGACAAACCAAGCCGGTTCTCCCACAAAGAGAATGCTCTCACGGTCAGGGCAACCGTTCCTATGCCCTGTGTTTGGTGCCCTGATTCTTCTTCAATCCCGGAAATATCTGCCTCTGGACATACCAGCCGCAGTGTACCTGGACCGCCGAGGAAAGCCGGCGTGTATTACCACGGCGGATGTAGCAGAAGCTATCAAGCGAGCCGCTGTCAACACCGGCCAAGACCCACGACGTTTCAGTTCGCACTTTCTACGGGCTGGCGGAGCGACCCAGCAGGAACGGATGCACTCACGATCCAGTTTCCGGGTAGATGGGTCTCCGATGCGTTCAAGTCTTACACCAGGCTGTGCAAAGAGTCGGTAGCCATGCTGGCAGAAAACATGGTTGTGGGCCCACGGGGTGATACAACGTTGCGTTAGTGGGATTGAATGCATGACCGCTTGGGGGCACCGCTCTCCTCGTCCCTTATCGGACTAAGCTGATGGTCAATGCATAAGATCTCATTAATGAAAACGTTGTTTGACCCCCGTTGTAGTAGAAATCGGCATTCCATGGTGAAGCCAGGGAATTATGTTTTCCACTTCAAATAGATGCCACCGGTATACCGATAATACCGGTTTTCTTGGTGGAAGCCGTCCCCCCCATTCCA
>BSXT01002826.1:0-10769 GCA_030267785.1 Phytophthora fragariaefolia | reverse complement strand
CCCCAGTACAGATTCCGGGGTTGCATCATGCGGCTTTGGGCATTCTACATGAGGTGTTCGTGAATCGATCCCACTTGACGAGCCAATCGTCGCAGTCTGACAAGACACCTGAACCTTCTTGCCCCCACCCTCACTGTTCGCTCCAGCATCCTGTTCATCCGGAGCTTCATGACCCTCCAGTCTGCAAGTGAGCTGTTGTAGTCGTAGATCTCGGTAGCGCGTGCGCTGCAACTCATTCGTACGGCGTTGGTGAATCACACACAACCGATGGGGTTCCCCGTTGCGCTTAACAGCCCGAACGCGATCACAATGTACCGAGTACTCACACTTTCCCTCCCTCTTAGGGGACACTGTGTTCACCACGTTCTCGGCATCACCAGTGGATGCAGCCGTCGTCTCCGATCCGCGGGACGGCGAAATTCTAACTCCAGCCTTATCGCACTTCCTCTGTTTGTACCGCTCCCTCTGTTCGGCATTTTGAGGACGCACGATGGCGCTCGCAAAACCAGTGTAGTTCTCCGTTCCGTTTAACCGAGCGCCTTTCATTGCATCTCGATGGATGCCTATAACGCCAGGAGTCCCTTGTCGATCTTGATCGCTCGGGAAGGGAGGGCCTTGGCGCCTTCTCTCCACGTGATGCTCCCATGCCACCCTCGTGCAGACGCTTCATGGATCTGGATGGCCGCAGCGGCGAGCTGAGTCTGCTTCGTAAACAAGCACTGATAAAAGCCGCCCGATTGGGGTGTATCTAAGAGACCGCTTACCTTGGATCTCTTGATCGCGCTTTCAACCGCCCTTCCCGTAGCCACAGCGAGGAACGCCGGCGTCTGTATGCTCTCACTGGCCTCTGCGTCTCTGCGGTCGAGTTGACTTGTGTGCGATTGCGTTCTTCCTTTTTGGGTTGAAGTTCCGATCCTAAGCAATAGCATTCATGTAAACTGCGTCCGGGAATAAGGGATAGGGGGCGTCTGTTACACCGGTTCTTAACCGGTTTAAAAGTCCCTGTGGATATAACTTCTTGCAATAATTTCCGCCCGGAGGAAGTATATAACAACATCGCTTTCTGAACTTTTTTCCTAACCTGTTGTTAAATACAACATGTTAAGGACTGTGCATTTATGTGGGTTTTTGCACGGTTGCACGCGGTTAGGCCAATTTTGTACAAAAATGGACGGTAAAAGAACTTACAAAATGGTGCTAGATCCCCCTCTGAATGATTGGTCAACGGTAGCCACGTGCTGGCGCAAGTGGTCAGTTCACTTCATTTGGAAAAGCGCGGAATGGTGGGAAGACGTGAGACTCGCCGTGAGGCTGAAGCCATTACGGCCAAACTGGAGGAGATGTAAGTTGCAGAACGCCACCGCCTCCTGAAAGAACATCGCGCGTACCTGGCTGGCGAGCGCGCTACCGACGCGCAAATGTCAGGTCCAGCTCGTGTTCTGCGCCCAGTACGTCCGCCACCTCTTGGTAAGAGCGCCGCCTGCATCGCGGCATTGAAGAAGAGGGGCGAGTACGAAGACGATGAAGGTGACGAGGCTCACGAAGAGGAGAGGGAGAAGGAGAAATCAAAGGGGAAGAAAGGTCGAGCGAAAGGTAAGTGTTCGGTCCCTGTTGCCAAGAACTACTAACGCAAAGAAGAAGGCGTCTGAGAGAGAATAAGAAGGCCTTGGAAGCGGCAGCCGTTGCGCGAGCAGTCTCTGCCGCTACGAAGAAGAAGCTGGCGCAGCTATAGGAGCGGATGCGGCTGGAGAAGGAGGAGAAACGTGAAGCTGATGCCCACGCTGTCGTGCTAGCGGTCGCACAGCACCCAGCAAACGTGAGCTCCAAGGGGGCGGGGAAAAGGAAGCGTAAAACAAGTACGCACGTTCCAGAGGAGGAGGAGGATGACGACGTGAGCGATTGTTATGAGTACGTTACCAAAATAGCCGGTGGGTTGTTGATATACTAAAATTATTTGTATGTTTCGAGCAGAAGCGCATCACATGAAGGATCAGCCTCCTCGAGTGATTGATTTGCGGGTACAGCATCGCCATCGCCCGTGCGATCAACGGCCCAGTACGCAACTCACTACAAGATCGACTTTACAACATGTTTGGTTTGTTACAGGTCATATATGGGTACATTTATGATTTTTTATAGGTCGTTGGTTATGGAAGATGGGGGGGGGTTGCAGGAGGCCAAACAAGCTGGTGTTACGGATGAGCCGGTGTCTGCGCTGACCGTAGACGGAGGAATGGATTCTGAGGTGGAAGGAGACAGCTCCGACTGTCGTAGTTGGTACATGGATGCTCACGAATTTGGAGACGAGGGCACTGAGGAGGAAGATAACGTCGGGATGGAAGATAAGTCGTGGAATCACTTCTCGTGGTCTTACTTAACAACTGCCACACTCTTGACAACCCCGTATCCATTGATTCGCCTATCTCTGTAGGTTTGGCCACCAATACAACTGCGCTACTCTGGCATATGTATGCGCCCCCCGTAAATGACCAGCCCATACGGAATCATGATATTCTTTTTAAATACGATGGCCCACAATGCTGGTGGCAATATCACCTTTTCGCCATCATTCGTCGCAATCATCGTCAAGCCGAAACGTTTTGTCACTTCCATACCTCTGTAGTTTCTCGCTTCAATCAACCGCTGTACTAAGCAACTCTTCTTCTGTGCCTGCGCGATGTCATCGTCTGTCAACTGTAATGTTCCATTACTTATATGGCTTCACCTTCTCCAGTTCTACGCACGACATCATCTTTACGTCGCACCGCGTCGTCTTGGTTCATCGCGTCTGGGCCTCGGATTCTCGGCACTGATTTTTTATTTCCGCCATTCTGCGCAGTTCTCGAAATTACCTCTCTCCGAGCTGTCGTCTTACTCGTCGCCATCTGCTTTGTTGGATCAACTACATGTTGCTCGCGCTTCTTTGATCGCTGCTTGCGACTGTCCCCACTAACTACATCATCTCGTATGGATTCTACTATCGCGCGTTGCACCTCACGCGACTCAGCAGGTGTTCTACGTTATGCCTCACGTCTCGTCAAAGGTGGTTCAACTCGCTTCATCGAGCTAGCTACCGAAAACGCAACTTGTTCTGTCAACCCTTGTCGTTGCATCTCCTCTGCTCCACTTTGTCGCGTCCTCACTCGTCGTCTTCTTCCTCGGGCAGCTAACATCATCGCCGGTGCCCTCGAGAGCGTATCTGCTACCACATTCGTGCTCCCGGGTCGATATTTAACATCAAACTTGTACTCATGTAGGCTCAACTTTCGATGTAATTTCCCGTTGGGTTATTGCTCGTCATCAACCATTTTAAGGCGGCTTGGTCTGTCACCACCGTAAATTGTCGTCCATAGAGGTAAGGGCCGAATAATTTAATGGTCCACACTACCGTCATGCACTCTAATTCCGTGATCCCGTATTTACCCTCCGTCTCGCTATTCACCTTGCTCGCATAAGTTACTGGCTACCAGCCGCTACCTCTGTTTTGCAGCCCAACCCGACCTTACTCGCATCGGTCACCACTCTAAACGGCAACTTAAAATCTCGGTAGATGAGCACAGGCTTCGTCGTCAACAGCAGTTTGATTATCTGAAACGCCTCTTCTTGAGCCTCTGCCCACTGCCATGCAACATATTTCCTCAACAACGTCGTCAGGAGTGCCATGATACTACCAAATTCTTCTACGAAACGACGGTAATATCCCGGAAGGTGCACAAATCTTTTCACTGCTGCTGCGTCAGCTGGTCGTGGAAATTCTCGTACCGCCGCAACAATCCTCTCTAAGGGCCGCACTCCTTCACTACTCAGTTCGTGACCCAGATACTCCATCGAGGCCATCGCAAAAATGCACTTTTTTAAATTCAATGTCAATCCCGCCATCGACAATCTTTCTAGAACACATGCCAACTCTACTATGTGACGCTCAATACCACCTCGCGTAAACGCAACAATGTCGTCTAAGTAGACCAAACAAGTGCTCCAGGTCAACCCGCGTAATTACGTGATCCCGCGTAACACGTGATTCATCATACGCTGGAAGGTAGAGGGTGCATTCGTAAGACCAAATGGCATCCGAATAAATCGGTAAACCCCCTTGTTAGTGCTAAATCCAGTCTTATATCTCTATCTTCGGGCGCCACCAAAATATGCCAATACCCGGATTTCAGATCTAACGTCGAAAAGAGCAGTGCTCCTCCTAAAGTTTCCAATGTCTCCTAAATTCTCAGTAGAGGCTACACATCCTTGTTAGTAATCTTATTCTGTGCTCGGTAGTCTACACAGAATCGTACTTCACCATCCTTCTTTTGGAGTAGCGCCACAGGAAACCCACAAGCTCCTTGTCCTTCTTCAATAACTCCGGATCCAAGCATCTGTTCGACATTGTCATTGATAATTTTGTCTTCTGAGGGAGCTTGTCATCGCCGCTTCAACATGATCGGCGCTGCATTCCCCGTATCGATATGACGGTGAATGTCTGAGGCATTTGCAGGAGGGCAACTTCCCTGATTTTCCAACAATTTCCTGTACACCCGCAGCAACTTCACGATCAACGCTCTATCCTTCTCGTCTTTACTACCCACATGCACCTCATCTTCGTTTGGTAGTGGTGTACAGCTGTCTCCTAACGCATCGGTCCATTTGTTCAGCCGCGCAGCATCAAGCTCGCCATTCATGGCAAAGACCATCATATATTTTTCAAGTGGTATCCATAAACCAAGTTCTCGTCTATTAGGTAGTCTCATCGATTTGCTGTTAGAACTATTGGCTATTGGCTGTTACCCAAGCCCGTCCTCCTCGTGCCGTCGTCACTGTTGTAGCTAACATCACACTTTCCGTATGCTTGGTTGGTACAAAGATGCCCTGCCTACCATCTGCTGCAGGCACCGCAACTGCTATCGGCATCACTACGCTGGCAGCTATTTTTGTTCTCTGCACCAATCTCACTGTTGCGATTATCACACCTCCACTAGCTTCGTAAGTCTGAAACGGCAGAATCACAGTCCGCTCCGCTTCACTGTATCGTACTTCACTCTTCTCGAAATCCATCACCGCACTATGAGCTTTCATGAAGTCAACGCCCAAAAGGAATTCATCGATACATCCGTCTACAACGCAGGCATCAACCTCAATACTTTCCCCGAACACATTGACCATCGTAAATCGCCAAACGCCCACCACGTCTAGTAAAAATCCGTCTATGCCTTCTATACAATCGATAGGTGCTTCACCGTCAACTCGATCACCCAAGTTCATCCATTCCGTACCAGCGATGATGTAGCGCGCACAACTGCCCAACTTAATGGGCCGTCGTGCTCCTCCAACTTCTACAGTAGTCGTAGGCAAGCCATCATTCGCCTCCGCATATTCGACTTTATCTCGGTCTTTCGAGTCTCCACTGCTAGCACCCTTTCGTCGCTGTACTAGGCTCATTCGCACTGCCTCGGTGTGGGATTTTGATACCGTGTTCTGCCGACACCGTCGTCGTTCCTCATCAAGGTCGGAGGCTTCACGTCGTTGCTCGGCTCTCACTCGTGCCAACCGTTTTCTCTTCGTCTGTTTGCGTGCGAGCTTCCTCTTCGCCCGGGCTTCTTCCACGCACTTCGTTTCTCTACCGGTGGGCTGCGAATTATCCTCTTCATGCCGACCGCCACTAGTCGAGATCGTTACCGCACCCGTCGCTTCGGTATTCACTCTCGCCGCAGATGCCTCCGCGCCTTCCCCAGTTTGGCACTCATCGCCCGAATGGTTATTCATCGTACTGGCATCCTCTTGAACGAAACGCGCACTCATCGTCACAGGTCACACTGTTGCCACATAGATTGCCGCACGCTTCTTGTCGTTCAACAGCGACTCACTATGCAAGACCTTCATCACTTCTTGCAGGCTATCATCCTCATTCACCTCCTCGGAACTGCTGCGCTGGTAGTTCGTCTGCCACGTCGACTCTTCATCTGTCACCAGCTCGCCTCGTGACGCATTCTGCTCTGGTGGCCTTCAGCGACCACTCACTCTCTGTCCCTGCACAGGCTGTCGGGGCTCTCTTCCTCTCACCGGACGTCGTATCCCCGCTACCACGCCGGTCACTATTTTTCCGTCGTCTTCTGTGCTAATGAGTGCGACCTCCGATACTCGTCGTTCCTCGCCTTCGCTTCAGGATCAGTGCAATTCTTCGCTAAGTGCCCGGTTTTTCGACAAGCAAAACATGTGCGACCTTTGGGACAAGCGGATGCCCTATGCGTCTTGTCACCACATAGGTAACACCCCGTTGCTCGTTGTAGCTGCTGGTTCTGACTAGTTCCCCGCTGGCTATTCATCTGCTGCTCTTGCGTCGTTGTATACCGCACATCTGCCTTAAATATCTTCTTTCGAGGTTTGGCATCAGATTTACTGCCACTCGACCCCTCTACTACGACCTTCTGCTGCTTGACCTTCTGCCGTGGAGCGGAATTCTTCTGTTTGGGACGGCTGTATCTCGCTATCCGCTTCCTCTCCACCTTCTGCGGCTCATACCAATATTTACCGTTCCACTTGTGTTCTGGTGGATTTATCACATTGGCCAGAATACTTTTATTGATCCCTTGAGGATTGGATTGGTGAACATCGCAACTCGCTCAACACCATCCTGAGTCGTTGACCCGCTCCCATCTACTAATGTTACCGCACTACTCAACCCTGGAATAATCGATGTTGGCCCCATCGTTCCCTTCATTGGTACCACATGCCGACTAGGTGCTGTAGCCCATGCCTCTCCTATATTGATCATCCCTTGTGCAACATTCTCCGTCGGGTCATCAATATCGGTGGCCTTGTCAACTGCTTCTTCTAAGGTTCTGGGCCTCGGCCTCTGCTTCACCAGCTTGCGAGTCGTCTTCTCAAGACATCTGTAAAACTGTGCGAGCAACACCCGTTCTTTCACTTTATTCCGTCCAACACAACTTCTCAAACCCACTGCGAAGTCAGCGTATGTCTCACCCGGCATCATTCGTCGCATACTATCTCTCCATTCCGCGGTGTATTTAATGAGGCGTTCGCCATAGCGCCTCAACAATGCTCGCTTCAAATGCTTCCACGTCTTCTTACGGTCAGGCGTCCTTCGGTTTATAACCGCCCACCACGTGACGGAGTCTTCTAACAACTTATTTCCTAGGATGAAATACAAAGACCGGCTCGACCACTTGCCTCGCCCTGGTAGCTCAGCACCATTCAAAGCTGAATCCACCCTATCAATCCAAGTAGACACGGACATGTCTGGTGACGGTGAAAATGTCGGCAACTCCAAGTCTTTCACGCTCTTCCTCTTCGGCTGCGATCTATGGCGTCGACTTCGTCTAGGCACCTGGGGTTCATCTCCTTCCTCGCTGGCATCGTCGTCACTCGGTTCGTCACCACAGTCATCACTCTCACTACCGTCACCGGTACCGCTCCTCGAATCGTACGACGACGTGGAACTGCTACTCTCACTACCATCGCTAGGTGATGGCAAACTCCCTCGCCGTCTCTCTCTTCGTCTTCTGCTCAAGTGCCTCGAGCGGTGTCTACTACTGGATGGCGGTCTTCTCATCTCTGACCTCGCCGACCCTTCACGCTGCACATCGTTTCTTCGCGGTCCGTGTCCCAGTCCAGGTTGCTACTTCGGGCCAGAACCAGGAATCAGCGTTGTGCGAAAACTCTATCATTCGTTTTAAGGGGTTAATCGATTTCCGGTCCGTCAATTCAACCAACCAACCTCAAAAATTCGTAGAGGGGGTCAAAATTCATATGGTATGTATACACTTTTGGGGGCAAACATACAGCAGAATAACTCTATTACCCAAATCGCGCTTCTCGACGACCTAAAGGGGAGGAGACGTTAAAAGGTTGAATTATGGAAATTCCTCTGTATATATAGTATCCTCTGATGGGACAATGCTACATGTATTCTACAGTACAGATGAGGGCGTGAATAAGGAATGGGTGTCATCACATAACCTATAAAAAACAATACTATGTAATTGTAGAGGCAAAGGCTTGAAGTAACGAAATTCCTTTGTCAGTGAAGTGGATCCTCGACAAGGAGAGCTCTCTCAAGCTTATCGCTTCGCTGCCGCAAGACGATGCCTCGCGCCTCCATAGTGGTACTGGAGCGTGTCTCGTCAAGATGGTGTTGTACGTTGAGCAAGAGCACGTACCCATTTCTGGGCGGATGCTGGTGATTCTCGGTTGGCTGTACGCTGAAGCCTCCCACATTCCAGTATCTGAGCGGCATCGCTTCACGCGAATATGCTGTAATAGGACGGGTACGATATCGTACGAGCGGGCAGCTGGCCGAGCCAACGGAAATGAGATCCTGGGTTCGGGCAGACGGATGAGCAGTTCGGTAGATAGGGTAGTGCGCACGACAGTGAGTTGTGTGTCTATGTATGAGTGGCTGGCCGTATGAACGCAAGGCAGGAGGACGCACGTGATTAGCGGGCCCCGTGACAGTAGCCGTTTGACGTTGACGTTCAACAGCGGCGAGCTGACTCCGGGCCCGAAGTGCGTGATCCTCGGGTGGATTGCGCCACGGATTGGACGGAACGGAGAGCTTTGGTGCATGGGGCTGGGGTGGGTGCGAATCGATCGCAGAAGCTCACTCCAGAATTCGCCGAGCCAGAGGCAAGGCGAAGGAGTACAGACGGACGGAACGGGTGGACAAAGCGGAAGGTGAAGTCAGGCAGACAAATCGTACACTAGGCGAGGGACATTAACCGAGTACGCTGTGGTAGGCGCAGGGCAGTTGGTACTGCCCGAGTTTGCTCCGATCGGCTGCGTTGTAAGGGTAGGCGCCAGATGCCCACTTCGGCGGCGCCACAGTGTCGAGCGACCCCTGCGGCAATCGATCGTGCTGTTGAGCCACTCAGTTGTTTGTCGGTTTTGTCGCTATAAAGATGCAGGGGCGCACGTATGACTGATGGAGACGGGATCCATGACTCTCGTGTAACATGACCGCAGTGGAGCTAGATCATGTACAGTATTGTGCCTTTCTCGTATTTGGCCAATCTGACCTCAAAAGGTAGGTCCTTAGCTTAGAGGGGTAGGTTTAAAGGCCCGATTTGCATGACCCCCACAAGCGAATTAGTTTGATTGGGTTCCATACGTAATGCCCCGGAGGTCCTTCGGAAGACCTCAGACATAGGCTAAAGAGTACCTTTTTACTACAGTAGTAGGATTTACGGACCGAATGGCCAAGGCTTTCCGGACAAACAGTCTTTCGTAAGGCCTCCGAGCTGGTACAAAGCCAAAGCATCTAAGCGTTATTGGCTATTGCCTGGTCAATTGGGAGGTCTTTCGTAAGAGCACTCCTCCTACGTAGGACCCTAAATCGGAGGGCATTTTGGCAGAAAAGCACAATACATGTTAACCGTACCAACAGCAAAGCTGTGATCAAATCAATGACATTGGCCTTGTGCCGCTTGGAAGGTCTCTCAGACAGGTCAGCGTCGCCATCAGAGCCTTTCTTACGATCCTTCATGTGCTGACGTGCAGCATTCCGCATCACCTTCCCAGCATTCTCCTCGGCTTCTCTTTATCTTTTTGCTCTCAAGACCGATTAGCTTGCTGCATTCCCGGGGATGCTCTCTGCAACGCTCCCCTCGGCAGCGTAGGGGCTTCCAAACTTTGGAGAGCCTTGGAACTCGTCGATGACTGGTGTAAATCCACCTCCACCATCATGACTCCGCGTAGCACCTTCGAAAGGGCTACTAAGATAAACACCAGCGAGTCTGATACGCCTCTCCAAAGATCCGGGATCCATAGCGATGAACAGAAGAAAAGCGAATGTCCTCAACACGATCATGGAGCATTTAGGCACCTTTGAATCGAGTGGCTCTCACGCGCGTGACCACATTATCATTATTGACGCACTTTCACCTTCTCAATTGATCGCACGGCAGCCAACACGGCAACGGATGCGGATAAAAAGCGAAAACGCGTTGGATCGAGTCGAGCGACGTGTCAAACCGCGTGGTTATATCGAGGGCGAAAGGGAGAAGAGAAAGATGTGGTTGGAGAAGAAGGAAGAGCGCCCCCAAAGTCAACCTGCTTTAGCAGGATGTTGCCATACTAGTTTAAACAACAATTCCACTGTGTACTGCCACCCAAGACTCCTGAATGGAATTGTTGTAAAATATGATATTATGTAGGTACAACAATTAGGAAGGCCCTCTGTATATTCGATCATACATCAATTACGACTCCATCAAGAATCCCAGATGTCATTTTTTTCGTCAAATAAACCTGTACTTTTGAATAATATCTGCACACAATAGCAACATTAAATGTCAGAGAGTGAACAAAATTGACAAATTGTGCAGGTTGTGTTTACCTTGGTCTAGTAGCTACTGGAGCCAGGAGTATTGTCTTGCCGATGAATCGCTTGTCGTTACGCTTGCGATGAGGCACGGTATCCCCTGGTAGACCCTCTTGTCTGTGGTCTCGTTGAACCACTTCTCGTCCACATGCACGACATTGTGCATGGGCGAGAAGTTGGAGCCATCATGTCCTTGGACGACGTGGCGAATTGTTCTCCTTTATCTAGAGCGGGTGGATGGTGTTGGTGTGGGGCAGGAGCTGGCACATCACAGAGGGCGCTACGTGGCGATGTGCGCTAGAAGCGCTTGGCGGTCTTTCTTCTTGTGGCCGGCTGCCCCCGGCATCCTGCTACGATCCCGTCGCTGGTGCTCACAGTAGGAAAATCACAGCATCCTTTCGCTCACTGTCGGTGAGGTTTGGCTTGGATGGCGTGGTTCGGG
>BSXT01002820.1:0-10083 GCA_030267785.1 Phytophthora fragariaefolia | reverse complement strand
CAAGTACCTGTACAAGTACGTTTACAAGGGGTCGGACAGGGCCGTCCTTACGATTGAAGCTGTGCGTGATCCCAGTGAGCCCCGTTCGGAGCCAAACGAAATCCTTCGGTTCCTAAATGCTAAGTACATTTCCCCGGTGGAGGCAGCTATGCGTATTCTGACGTACGAAATCCAGGGCAAGACGCACGCGGTCACAACACTGACGGTGCATTTGGAAGGTGGCCAAATGGTGGTGTTCCAACCCAATGATGACCCGGACAGAGTGCTTGGTCGCGCGGGTTCTACAAAGTTGACAAGTTTCTTTGAGTTGTGTGCGAGCCCCGATCCCGAGAACGAGTTCGCCAAGACCATGTTGTACCAAGAAATCCCGAAAGCGTTCTCATGGGATGCGAAAGCAAAAGTATGGGTTCGACGCAAAAAATACCAAGCGGCTATTGGGCGTCTGATCCACGTATCGCCTATGGATAGGGAGCGCTTTTACCTGTGTTTACTGCTTTGTCATCGCAAAGGGCCGACATTGTTTGAGAATTTGAGAACCGTGGACGGTGTTGTTCATCCGACTTTCCAAGCTGCAGCGATGCATTCCGGGTTTCTGGAGAATGACCAGGAGTGGATTGCATGTATGTCGGAGGCATCTGCTTTCAGGATGCCATACCAGCTGCGACAGCTATTTGCCACACTCTTGGTATACTCACAAGTGTCTGATGTACGAGGACTGTGGGATCAGTTTTATGATGAGTTGGCGAGGGATGTTGCGTACAAGTACCGTAACCTAGAAGGCCAGACCAAGCAAGTCATGATCCCGTTTCACACGCTGAAGAGTCTGAACGACCTGCTGCAGATCAGTGGCCAAGCCGTTGCCGGGTTTGACCTACCACAGCTAAGTGACTACCCCACAATGGTTCTCGACTCGCTACTGGAAATCAACCTGATCCGCAGAGAACGTGAGGGATACGACCATTCCGTACTGCAAGACGTGGATGACCACACGGACGAACTCAACGAAGGTCAACGGGCGATATACGACTTGGTTCTGGGTGCAGTACACAATCCGCAGCGTGGGGAAAATTTGTTCTTCATCGATGGACCGGGTGGCACGGGGGAAATCTACCCTCTTGAAGCACATTCTTGCAAGCGTACGACTTTCGGGGAAGATCGCTATTGCCGTCGCGTCGAGTGGGATTGCTGCTTCACTGTTGATGGGCGGACGGACAGCGCATTCGACTTTCAAGATCCCACTCAAACTGGACGAAAAGTCGGTATGCTCCATTCACAAGCAGTCCAAGTGGAAGAAGTTGTTTCAAGAGGCCAGTCTGATCATCTGGGACGAAGCGCCAATGACGCACCGCCACGCCTTCGAAGCCGTGGATCGGTCCTTGCGCGACGTCCTGAACAACGACGAAGACCCGTTTGGCGGGAAAACAGTGGTCCTGTCGGGTGATTTCCGCCAAATCCTTCCGGTCGCGGTGAGAGGAACACCAGCCGAAACGATCGACGCATGTCTGAAGTCATCTCATCTGTGGTCGCACTTCCGCCAGATACATCTCTCTGAAAATATGCGGGTGCGGGCGGCTCACAGCGCAGAAACCGCTGCAGAGCTTGCGGCCTTTTCAGAGTTTCTGTTGCAAGTTGGAGAGGGGAGGCACGAGGTAAACCGGCAGCTCGGTCGCGACTATATGACACTCCCGCGCAGTATGCTGATTGATGACCCACCAGAAGAAGAATTCGATGAAGAGGAGGTGATTGCCCCGGGTGCTATCCCCAGTGGTCTCAAGCGACTGATTGATGTCATGTACCGCGACGTCAACAACCAGGCCATCGCTACCGACGAGTACTTTGCAAACCGTACCATCTTGACAACGACAAACGTAATAGTGCACCGTATCAAGGACGCAGTGGCTTCGAGACTTGACGGTGATGCCCACGAGTACCGGTCGATCGATAAGCTTCAAGACGACGAGGATTGAAACTTCTTCGAGCCCGAGATCCTGAATTCGGTGAACATTAACGGTACAAGCTGACGCTCAAGAAGGGAGCGCCGATCATGCTCATGCGGAACTTGAACCCGGAACTTGACTTTGTGTCGGTACTCGACTTCGGGTGGTGGAGCTCAAGCCCAATGTCATCCACGCCAAGATCATGACCGGGGAGAGCCGCGGACAGGACGTGCTGATTCCAAGAATCGTGTTCATAAGCGACGGTAATGACGCCAGCTTTCCCTGCCAGTTGCGACGCAAGCAGTTCCCTGTCCAGACGGCGTTCGCTATGACCATCAACAAAAGGCAAGGACAAACGGTGCACAACCTGGGATTGTACCTGGCGTCGCCCTGCTTCTCCCGTGGTCAATTGTACGTGACCCTCTCTCGAGTTACGGCGCCATCCAAGCTCAAGGCAGTGATCGAGTATCCAGAGTTGGAAGAAAGCGACGGAGTGTACACTGCGAACATCGTGTACCGACAGATTTTCGACACTGCGTAAGGCAGCAGGGCGTCTCCCATTTTGCATTTCTGCATCGTTTGATAATACATACCTCATTTGCATTGAAACCGATCAACCTACCTCCCCGCCGAGCGCAGCGAGGCGGCACATACGATTAACAGAAAGAACATTAAACCAACAATAGCCCACCGGAGCGAAGCGGAGGTGGGCGATCCAGTAGTGGAGCGAGCTTTCACAGCGAGCGGAACGGATTGGGACCTAATCTATACCCACCGCCGCGGAGCGTCGGCGAACGGCTAGTCTAAACAACTAGTGCAGTCCCCTGTCTGTCCGTTGGTCTGTCAGCGCCTGTCGAGACGTATTGTGGTCCACACCACAGACTGCCGAGCGCAGCGAAGGCGGCACCCGATTGGCTCTTTCGCTACCGAGCGAAAGCGAGAGCGTCCTGGATAGGTCAAAATAGTACTATGTGCATTACACTATAGTATTGTGGACTACATAGTCGTAGTGTGGACTTCACAATCGTACTTAAATAGGTCTTTCAACTTGCACTCTCTATTTTGCGCGATGTAGGACGGGATAGACGGTGCACGCCGCTGCATATAGTAAGGATTAGTGTAAAGATGACACAGAACGGACGAAGACGACATGGATATAGATGGGGGTGTGACATAGACACACCATAGTACTGACACTCTGCCAACCCGATGACCTCGGCGACGCAGATACTTCGCTACTCGGTACCCGATAAGTGCAAAGTATGATCATGTGGTCCACACCAAATCGCACTTAGCATAACAAAGTTTTATTGATTAAAACCAAAGTTGGATGAGACCCTCCACGGCGGCATAGTACGCGATATAGGCGACCCGCGTAGACTAGGATTGCGACGCGATAGACAGGTGGTTTTACGTACATAGAACCGACAGCAACGCGATAGACAGGCCATAGTATATATTGCCGCTCGCGATTGCGACAGGGATGGTGTATGTACCGACTAGGACTGCTGTGCTCGATAGTATACTACAACCAAGGAGGGACCGTCGGTCGACATAGGATAGCAACACGATATGTTAGCTGTTAGGAGTACATAGTACGATACGATACATGATATGACATAGTACGTACCTTCGCGCGACGTTTTTGGACGAATAGAACGACCAACGACGCGAGCTCATAGTATGCAATAGTATGCCCTTGCGCAGGGAATCGGGGCCATGATTGCATAGTACGCCACAAAGATAATTCTACATACGACGCAACGGGGACACGAGAGTACGGATAAGTACCACGAATCCGACACGACGGGTTGACTCGGTGACAACGACGAGAGTGCAAGATATACAAATAGATAGACGCGATAAAGACGCGAGTGGACGCGAACTAATATAGGGTTAGATTGACAGACACGACAGTGGTGACATTTGTCGAATCGACGCGAGTGACACGAGTATGCGCTCGCAAATAATTAGATGCGACGGTGGCCCCAGTGATCGACATGAATTGGACTGTGCACGGTGGACGCGATAGCCACGTAGACAAAGTAGACATGATGGACACGATAAACTCAGTAGAGGCGATAGATACGATAGGCTTGATAGACACGACAGACACGGTAGACTGGACAGACCCCTGGCACGCTATAGACACGATAGACACGAAAGTTACGATAATCACAATAGACACGATTGACGGTAGACACGATAAAAACGAAAGACATGATACACGGTGGACTCGATAGGCACAGCAGCCGATAGACTCGATTGACACAAAAGACACGAAGGACACGGCATACACGATTGGCGCGGTAGACACGATATGCACGGTAGACACGATAGACATGGTAGCCACAGTAGACGCGATCAACACCATAGACACCATAGCCACGATAGCCACGATAGTCACGGCAGACGCGATAGACACGATTAATGCGAATGACAAATTAGATGCGAAAGACACGAACTACACGATAGACAATAGAAACGAAGGACACGATAGACGGGATAATCACCGTGTATATATACGCATGTTTGATATAGACACTACTAAAAGCCAACAACAGCCCACCGGAGCGAAGCGGAGGTGGGCTACCCAGTAGTGTTGCGAGCTGGCACAGCGAGCGGAACGGGTTGGGACCTAATCTATACCCACCGCTGCGGAGCGGCGGCGAACGGCTAGTCCTACACTACTAATTGGAGTAAGGCTGTTAGTAACGCATTCCTGTCACGCTAATTCGGACTTTTGGTTGGTCAAAAATACTTTTGGTTGCCGAGAGAAGCGAAGGCGGCCCTTATTGGCCAAAACAACTTTTGGCTGCCGAGCGTAGCGAAGGCGGCTCTGGTTACGTTATGGGGAGCACATAAAACTATGTGTTGAACATGAAAACGCACTTAACCTGGCAACATGGCAAACCTTACCGCGCTGGCGTAAGGGTGCTTAAACAGTCGAGGTACTTGAACATGGACACAAACCGGGCATCAAATGTCGTACAATGAAGTGTGATTTACAGATTTGTGGTCCACACAAAAGGATGTCAAGGACAGCGAAGGCGGCGCCCGATTGGCCCTTCCGCTGCCGAGCGACAGCGAGAACGACCCCATTAGCTGGAATTATACCATGTTCTCCACACAATAATAATGTGGACTATATCATAATAATGTGGACTACATAATCGGACTTATAGCGGACTTTCTACTTACATTCCTATTTTGCGCGCTGTTGCACGAGCTGGACAGTGTACGCTGCCCATCATAGTTCGGATTAGTCTATCCTGGACTAGGGTTGGTTTGGATGACTTCAAAATTGTCCGAAACACTTCGGGAAAAACGTCCAGATTCCATCCAAAATCCAAAAGTCGTCTAAACTAGTAAACAGAATATCATCAACGAGAGGCCTCAAGCTGAACTCATCTTGTATTTCGGCAGCTTGCTGGCAGCGAGTCGCTGCAGGGCGAGAAGGTATGGCGCTCGCCGAGCGCCGCTCGGCAAGTTCTCCCCCGTCAATAGCATGAGGCGCGCCATCAATTTCATCAAGAAGAAAGCGGGTGGGGCCACTAAGGAGGACGCCAAGGAGGAATCCCGCCCCTAGCTAGACGAAACCTTGTCGTTGGCCCTCTTTGGACGGGACGGAGTTTCTCACGCGCATACCCGCTCTTGTCTTGCAGTCGGTCGTACACGCCCAACGCTGAGGAGGTCAGCCACGTGATCCGAGTCGAGTGCAAGACCACCAAGCGGGTCGGTAGTGGCGTGCTGACCAAAAGTGTCGACCCTGGAATCGTGCTGCCGTGTAAGTGTAGTACTCTCTTGTTCTGCTGCTAGGCTTTCTTGGACTAAAACTGTGCTGAAAATGGTCCATGTGGCTCAACCAAAGTTCCGCCAATGCCACCAAGGCACCAGATGCTGGCGAACGTGAACGAAGAGCGGCTGACTCCGCGACTGCGGCAGATCGACGTCTTTCATGTACTCACGTACAATATTTTGGCCGAAATCTACGCGACGTGACAAATGTATCCGTACTGCCGGACCTGGGCTCTGAGCTGGTCGATCCGGAGGGAATTGTTGAAGCGCGAGCTGCAGTCGTACAACGCCGATATGTTTCTGCTTGGCGCCGTCACCACCACTTCTGTACAAACAGTCATGTGCACTATTTGTTATGTTTCATTTGTTATTACGATTGCGACACAGCTCCTCCTAATCCAAAGCACAATTTGCACTCAACTATAGTTCTAACTGTCTTCTTCCACGCTCTCGGGGCATGATTGATGACGCGCGAAGTCAATCTCACCGTGGTTAATCGTGCCGTAGTTGATGTAGATATACGCAAGCATTTCAACTTTCTCCACCGACAATCTATTCCTTCGTTTTGAGTGAATATGATCGAAGATACTCCAGGCCCTCTCGCTTGCAGCTGAAGAAGTAGGTATGGCAAAGACAATATGGGCGATCTTCCTTAAAAGTGGATACTTCTTATCACTTTTTTAGAACCAGTACTCGCTAGGGCTTGACGAAGAATACTTGGTTCGCATTGCTTCACCACCCCTTCTCTTCAAAGCCTTAAAGCTAAGTATTTCACGGGTCCAATCAGGATCATCAGCGGTCTCTACTAATCTGCACTTCACCGCCAATTTCCCAACTTGGTCATCAACATTTTCATCATGAGAACCTACTAAATCATCGAGATCCATAGATGGATCGAGCATGAATGCGACTGCCATCGCATTTGTGTGGACATACTTCCACCGTTTCCCGATCTTCTCATGAAACACGCTTTGAAGCTCACCAAGCGGAAGAGCCGTAACACTTTGATATGCACTCTCAGTCTGCATTAATTGTTATAAATTAAAATATTTAAATTTTCAAATAACTTCCACGATCGTCTCTTTGACTCGCTGGGAGAGGAGACGACACCATTGCAGCTGCGTCAGTAAGAGCCCCAATACCAGCTAGCTCTTGCTCTCCGTCCGAGTCACTTTCACTATCTTCGAACTCGCTGTCAACATACTCGCTCTCTGACTCAGGTTCTTCTGGCTCTGGTTCCGGTTCCGGTGAGGTCGCACCGTACGCGTTGTGATAACGCAGCCATCTAAACCAGTTTTAAACTCCGGAAACAAAGCCATTGTCCGCTTCTAGAGCGCGCAGTGCCTCGATACTAGGGTCAAATAGCCGAACGATAGTTCGTAAGCTGCTCCAAAACGCATCATCACTAATCAACTGCATAATATACTGAAGTTTTGCGCCTATTCGACTTAGTTCCACGATAACGATCCTTGAGTTGCATGTATCCTGGACTTAAAAAAAGTTTTTCGAGAACGTTCCGGCTGTTAAGAACACTCTTCAAGCACGCATGCACCGAATACCAACGTGTTGGCACAGGCAGTACCAGCTTTTTCGCCCTTGAACCCGCGTCTCGCAGGCCTTGTTGTAGCTGCTTGAACTCATCATATAGCGCTAAATGATCTCTTACAAAACGAGTGACAGCTACAGCTCTTGAGGATATCTTTAACTACAGGAAAACGACCAATATCTTGCATCAAAAGGTTTAGCATGTGGGCTGAGCATCCGCCACTTATCACATTAGGGCGCCTAGACTGGACTTGGCTTTATGCATTTTTCATATTTTTGGGTTTGTCCGTCACAACACCAACCACTTGTGCTGTGGTCGCGCTCTCAATGTCGTCAATAACTTTATCGATTTCTCCAGCAATATATTCAGCAGTATGCTTCTTTGACCTTGTTGACCACGACGACCAGAAGAGTGAAGGTAATCCCGGTGCGACTACCATAAAATTAATAATACTTGAGCAGCTTGTATCTGTCCACCCATCCGTGACGAGTGACACGTATTCGCAAGTGTTAATGAGCTTGATTACCTTTAAACGTACTTCTTCTCGTACCCGCTAGAGCAATACCGTACTGAGTCGGTGTCTCGACGGAATCGTGACAGACGGAGCCAATAAGCAATGAAGTCCCGAAAAACTTGAGCTTCAATCAGAATAAACGGCAGTGCGCAGGCAAAAAACACCGGCGCTAGTGCCAGATCAAATGTATCTTGATCCAGTTCACTTCTAGCAGGTTCAACAGTTGGCGCCGTCGCCGGTGCCGTCGTCGGCGCTGCTCTTGCAGCTGTCAATTGTCGTAGCAAAAGTTGGACGTCTCTGGAAACGTTAGGGCACTGATTAGGCTTGGTTAAATGCGTCAATAAATTACCGCTTGGCTTACCATTCTTCTTTAACACACCACAATAGTTGCATCTGCCATGATTTTTGCCACTTTCACGTTCGAGAGTGGAGTGCTTCCAAATATCATCAAGGGGGCGTCCGGTCTTTAATGGTGAAGGTCTAGACCGCCTAGATGATCCAGGAGTACAAGGAGATCGCGTCAGTCGCGGAGTACGGGGTGACGTTGTCGTACCAGAAGTACGAGGCGACCTTCCTGGTGTTCGAGGGGTACGGGGACTACGGGGACGGAGAATATGGGGGCTGCAGGGCGTTTAGGGAGACGGCGCAGTAATCGTTGAGCGGCATGACCGTGTTGGAGAGAGCTCACGTGGAGATTTTACTGGAGCTTCAGCTTGTGGGGGAGGTGAGAACATCACCCTGCGGGTGGGCGCCGAATCATTGTCTGGTGAATATGACACGGATGTTCTTCTCCGGTAAGGGCTGTAGCGATGAGACCCTAGCGCTAAGCCTGGGGTAGTTTGTTGTGAACGCGATATGGCCGGTGAGCTCTCACGCAGATTAGTGGCAGTGCGTTCTGGTGTCTCCATGGCGAAGATCTTTCGATTCTGGGGTATAGTCTTGGATGCAGCCCTTGCAGACTGGGATGTAGATCTTTTGCAGACTGACTTTCGGACTTTCGGACACTTCTAAACCGTTTAAAACATTTTAAATGTTCTAAACTCATCCGAAACGAAACCATCACTATCATGGACACAAACTGGGCACCCACAACCTGTACATAGACGGGTACGCGATATGGACTGCCTAACGGTAGCAATAAACCTATACCGGCCCACGACCCCGTATTGGCCGACAGCCCTCTACTCGGCAACCGATAGGTTGATATTGGAATCGGGTGGTCCACACCAAATCATACGTAGTGATATGAACGATTAGCTAAACATAAAGTTCGTCGAGGGCCGCCACGACGGCATAGTAGATTATATTGACAACCAGCATAGACTAGGGGGGTGAGGCGGAATTTCCGGAGGATATGCGTACATAGAACTGATTAAAATGCGATAGACAGGCCGTAGTATACAGTAGTGCTCACGATTGGAATTGGAATTGCACATGCATGGAACAAGACTGCTGTACCGCATAGTATACCATAGCTAAGGCTGGGTCGTCGCCCGACATAGGATAACAACACGATAGGTAAGCAGATAGGAGTACATAGTACAGTACGATATACATAATATTGCATAGTACGTACCCAGAACTTCTGGGAACGTATAGAACGACTATTGATGTGAGCTCATAGCTAGCCATATGATGTCATAGGCGAGGAAATTGGACCATGATCGAATAGTACACCACAACGATAACTGTACATACGACGCGACGTGTTGGGGTAGAATAGCTACGCAACAGCACGGCGGGGTCAATAGTATTGGGTGGTAGCTATACGCGAGCGATTAACCCGACGATACCAACACAAGTCTACGAGGTATAATATATAGAGACGACAGTGGACACATGGACTGTCACCACAACAACCCTACGTAGACGCTGAATAATAGGATTGTCTGGTACGACGAGAGTGACACAAGTATGGGTGTGCTCACAGTTAGACGGACGATATTAGAGAATCGACTGCGGTCGCGTGGAACGATACGATGACGGAAACATACGATGGTTCGTAATATTAGATGGGTGAGGCGCGGGGACATGTCCTCTCGGTTATGGCATTCGTACGATTACACGGTTGTACGAGGATACGTTTTGGTGCGAATGTTTGCGACACAAATTGGAACGCATACTCTAAACACGATAGGCACGAAGATTTCAAATGTCTGCTACCCGACAACAAACGACAGACGGAAGACTTAATAGCGACTAGATTAGCGTAACAACCTGGATATTTGCGATACATGCCGCATAGCCGGAACAATGGCATGGAATGAAGCGATAGAACTACATAAAAC
>BSXT01002816.1:0-10083 GCA_030267785.1 Phytophthora fragariaefolia | reverse complement strand
CATTACTACGAGGTTATAAAAGTTGCAATGATTTGAAAAACACCCAAGTGCAACATTACAAAATATACATTGTTTCAGTGTGACTCTAGCCCAAAATCGTTGCCTACCTCTTCTGCAATGTCAAGTCGCTCTAATTTCTGGACTAAGGTTGCAATATTGTCTTCCTGCACCAGACGACTCTCCACTGTAAACTTTCGCTTGTCAGTCGGTATCGCGAGCTTACGGAAGCCGCTAGCTAGCGTGCCACTGGACAGATTCTCCCATGCATTGGTTAGCCACGCAATCAATGTGGCGCGCGACGGCGCCTCTAGCTTAAACTTGTCTGTCGATCTACTTTCCTGATGCGCCCTCAATTGACTCTGCAGGTGCTCCACCCAAAGAGTCCTCAATTCCAGCTTGAAAGGCTTCATCCATGCGATATCTGCTGGCTGACACGACGCCGTGTAGCCGGGAAGAATTCCAATAAGTACCACATTGATACTGTAGCGTCCATCCCGTTGATCTTGTAGAACTGAATTACATGGGCCTTCTTCTCGTTGCTCACGGCCTCGCGCTGGAATTGCGTCTTCTTCCTGCTGACGCCCTTGATGCTGGTACGGCCCTTGGGCGGCTTCTTTGCTGGTGCCATTTTAGGCAATGAGTTGCTGTTGTCGGAGGAAGTCGCTTATTGACCAGTCTTTTAAAGAGACAGAAGCTCCATGTTTATACACGTGCGCCCTTTGACAAAGGATTATCCTAGTCGTACAAACTCGAATTTCTACTGGCTAATCACCTTTTCTTACTTAGGATCTGTCAGGGGTGCCCTATTACAAAGGAAATTCGGTACCGACATCTTCGGAAAGATTGCTTGAGCCAGAACAGAAAAGAGCCCCCCGAGACTTTAAAGTTGGAACTACCGGTACATGTACCGGTACACCCGGCGTGTCTCTGTGCTGCTGCATTGGTTTGTACTAGGCTAAATGTCATTCGCTAAAATCTTACCACTGACAGCCAATCTCCACTTCACAAGATGGAGGACAGCGTGGACGATCTCGGACCATCTGGACCAGCGTGCATTTCGTCCCGCCGGGCTGCTCCGGGATACCTGTAGCGCAGCCTCTCGACGTGGGGTGATGTCCCCACCGAAGAATCACCTGGTGTCCAAGCCGCTGTGTCCAACAATTTTTCTACGAACTCAGCGGAGCGCAGTCGCTATTAATAGATGTTTGACACTGCAATGCACACTCTGGGCAAGATGGTACAGTGCATGTATCATACATTGTATGGGGGCAGCGGGAACATGTGTACGGTGTGCGGCGCGCCAGAGTGCAACTTGGCCATGTAGCGGAAGAGTTGCAGTGCTATGCTACACTTCAAATGACTACAGAGCTCCGCACCACTGCATGTACGTACAAAAGTTTAATTAAAAGCGGGAGATTGTTCGTTCGTGCGATAAGGTATGATCTAACAGAATTGGGGTTGGTTGCGCTGCGAAAGCCGTTTAAATGCCCGTGCATTCTAGTTAGGATGGCAGCCAACCTGTGAGAAAGACACCGGCGTTGATGTTCTGTATTGATGGTTGCGAGATGGGTATCGCTGATGATCTCCGATTATCAGTGATCATTGATCGGTGGCCGAAGCCTGCATTGCCAATGCAACATTGAACTCCAATTTGGAGGTTGGACTCCAAACAGCGACAACTTGAAGGTTCAGTATCGACGCTCACAACATGACAGGCACACATGAGTCACGCACATGTACATGCACATGGTACTGTACACCGGCACAAATGCACAAGTCAGTGCATCAACATACTGTACTGTACTGTACCGTCCGTACGTGGGGTTTCGTTTGATTCGTTTTTGTTCAGCTTTTCCCCAAAATGAAGCCAGACAGCCCGGTACAGTACCGGGACACCTATAAGAATTGTTGATGGAACGGATACAGAAACAATGATGCTTCAAGCCGTTTAAGCAAAGTGTGAACAGCTTGCAACCGACTGGATCCACTGATTGGACCCCCTTCCCTACAACTTCGTCTCCGACTTTCTCGATAACTATTGTACACGCAGATCATTGTTCATTTGCCGCAACGAACCAGTATGGTGTCTTCAATGCGAGTTATGGTAGCCGCCGCGGTCGCACTGCTTGCCTTTGCTGGGCCGGCCACCTCGCTGAAAGGCTCACAAGTGCGAACCTCACTGAAAAATGCTCCATCCGTTAAACTTCACGTCACTCTGAAGCGTAAATCGATGAAGCTGCACGGTCAGTCCGAGTTCGACGTGTACGCTACCCCGGTAGTATCCGCCAATGGCGTCAGTGTATTGTACGACAGCTACGCAACATTCGTCGACGACGACGAGGAATTCACGTACACACTCTTTAATGGCGCTGCTTACCTGTCGACCCAAGTTAGCGACGACTCGGAGATTGTTCGGTGCCTTCCCCCTAACACGCTGCCGTTTGCCAAGATTTTACCAGCCCTCAACGATGCCACCCCAATTCCCAGTGCATCGATCGGCAAAACAAATGTCGAATGCAAAAGTGGCAAATTGTTCAAGACGACGTTCTCCGGTGCCCACTTCGCTATCTGCTCGTCCGGCAAGGAAGGCTTCACTGCAGTTAGCAGCGACTTGGCAATTGATGTCACGTACCTTGATGGTTCCATCACGATTTCCCAGCCAGAACTAACTGGTGGCGAGGCTTCGTGTGAGCCCTTGGAAAAGGCCACTTCAATGACTCCCACGGCATTGGCTTTGGCTACCGGTGGCGAGCTTCCATCCACAGAGTCGAGGAAATTAAAAGAAGCATCACACATGACTATGGAAGCGACGGAGTGTGAGTGCATGTCAACGCCTCGCCCCTGTATTTTCCTGCACGGTTTGGGCAACCCGAACGATGAGCCCACACTGCAAGACACGCCGAAGCTGACGAAGAGGAAATTTGGTGACATGCACGGCCATGCTCCTTGCTGCTCCACAATCAAATATGCTGTCATCAATACCAACGATGCTGGCTGGAGGAACGACACGCTGCAGCAGAGATTTTGCGATTTCTCTCTCCAGATGAGTGAAACTAGTGATGTGGGGGCTGGAATTATCGACAACACAATTATTGTGACACACTCGATGGGCGGTCTCGTTATGGGTGGCGCTCTTGCGAAGGGCAAGTGCAGATTCAGTAAGACAACGTCGTGGGTGGCGCTGAGCCCTCCGATGACTGGCAGTATGACTTCGGACTATCTTATGGGCATCTGCGAAGATGATGGTAACATCGCCACGGACTTGTTTGATTTAGTTGGCCAATGCCCCATGCCTAAGTCACGTAAGTCGACTATCTACCAGGGAGGGGAGTTCAGCACCCCTTCAATTGATGCAGCATACGTTGCCGCTCAAGAAGCTTACCGCGGTAACGTGTCTGCAGCAATGTGTAGTAATAGTTTCTTCGGTCTCTTCTCGGGCTATCAGGCTGGATGCATTCTCGCTGGAACGATCGTTCCACACAAGTCCAAGAAAAATGACGGCCTCGTGGAGTTTCAGAGTTGTCTGGGTGGCCTCGACGAGTCCCTTTTCGGAACCGACTACTACGATCGATTCTACAAGCCGCAGTTGAATCACGCTGACACGGCGTTCTTAAATGGCGATGGGCTCATCAAGGATTCCCAGAAGCCGATGAAGTGGTTTGAGTGCTTATCACTATAGACTCTTGGGGGCACATTTAAGGAGAGTGAAGATGTAGTTATGAATATACTACAGTAGTATAACTGATCACGTGATTGATCGAGTTGGTTTCGGCAAGCAGTTGTCGCTGCAATCAACAGTGGCCTTGATAGAACGCAATGCAGTACCAAGCATTCGCGACGATTTTGTGTCATCAGAAACCTTCAGTGCACCAGCGACGTCGCTGCGAACAATTCTTCGTCAATCCGTTAAATCTGCAACCACGACTAACGCCAGCGACAACTACCGTAATTGCTTCTGATAAATCATCCACAGTAAACGCCGCCGCCAAGTCGTGGGGGGATAGCGCATTATCACCGGCACCACCACTATTGATTCTTGTCTCCACCGTCTCGTCGTTTATACCTCCTTGCTTTCACCTCCCTTGACAAAGTCCTCCGCGCACCCAAGCGCAATTTTCCGGTGCAAATACGGCAGCACCCACTTGGCACTTACAGCCAGCAGTAACACCAGCCAGCCGATCAGCACTAGCGTATCTCTCGGGAACGCTTGCATCAGCATTTCCTCCACCACAATGTCGAAGACGCACTCGTCAACATTCACTTTCGAGCCAGGTCGCCGCACTCCCTCCACTTGAGCCGTAAGTGAAAATTCCACCTCAATCGCTTTATTCGAGGGCTCGAGCCGGTATTTCACCGAGTCGTGTGCCTCCATCTCCGTGGGATGAAGCCGAAGTTTGGCCGTGTTCAGCACCCGACGCCGAGTCGGCATCGTCTTACTTTTCATGATATTTCCCGCAATATTTGCGCTATTAACGTCAAAATTGTCCTCGCCCACCGCGGGATGCGGCAGCAAAACCCGCTCCACCTGCAGCGAGAAGAGCGACGGCTGCGCCGCCGCGTACGACACTTTGACGTCGTAAACTCTGCCCGGCTGCAGCCCCAGAACGCGGTAGAGCTGCGGCTCGCCGTACGGCACGCGCTGGGACGGCAGCGGCGACTCCGGACGCAGCTCCACGACGGCAGCGGCCTGCGCGGAGGGGGTCGAGGGGGGGGCCAGGAAGAGCACGAGCACGAGCAGCAGCAGCAGCGGCATGACGAGTTTCTATCTGGATGGGGAATTTCTAACTATCGTCAGTTTCTAAGAAAAGAGTACTTTGTCCTTGAAGTTACTGTAGTATTTGTATTTGAGGTACTGTATCCTGCACATTGGGGGCATCTACATGTACACTGCTGGCTGGCTGGACGAAGCACTCCATCATTTGACACAATATGAGGCATTGGAGCGTTTGCTTTCGGCATCGGCACTCGAGAGGATCGTACATTGCAGTTTCAGCACCTCGGAACAAGGTGGCGGATACAGTGAGGCCCAAAAATGTACTGCGGGTATGCACTGGGAGAAATACTTTACTGCAAGCACTCGCGGGTACTGTAATGCATACTGCAGTGACGCTGAGTATTACAGTAAATATTTTGAAAGGATCCCCAGAATACTTTTAAAGTCATTTCGCTAAAGTCGTCCTCCAAGTGACATCTCGAGCATTTTGGTGCCAACGAATGATCACTGGCAACGAGAGCGCGAGCCCTCAAAGACGAGCGAATCTGACAGCACGCCTGGCAGCCAGCTTTCACTTTCTCTTTTTCTCATGCAAGTCACGACCATGGCTCTCCGATCAAGATTTCAAGGCGGATGTGCATGTAGTGAAGATTTTAGATGGCAAGAAATACATCCTAACTGATGATGAACGCGCACTGGCCAAGACGATCGTCGCAACTCGGTCTGATGAGCCAAAGGCAAGCGGCGACCAGCACTCGGCGCAGCTATGTTGCACGTCTCTACGAGCGCGAACGTCAGCAAGCGGCGTAATATGAAGAGTATGCCGATCTGCCGCAGATCGCAGATTTTGCGATTCATCGTGTGGACATCTACATCAGTGGAGCGCCTGTACAGTGTACATGTACATGTAGTGCGAAGCACGTGCTTCGACCAACCAAGAAGCGACTGACGCCTGTCAATTTCGAGAATACATGTATCATCTTCTTGAAGCACAACTAGTTTCTGCGGAACGTTGGCTTGGTGTGGGTCAGTGGAGTAAGGAGCGAAGTATTACGGTGGTATTGGAAATTCGTCGGCTATTGCAGTATGTATTGGAGGTGGGCATAGTAGTTCCAGTACATACATCTACTGGAAGTTTTGAACTTCTTTCAATGCATTCTTGGCTAACACTGGGACGATAGTCACGAATCTGTGATAATGGGTCGGTGGCGTGCATTGCTGGGACGGGCAAGTTTCTCGACGAACATGAGGTGAAATTATCGATTTATGCCAGTGACAGCAGGAACGTTTCGTTGGATCTTACATTATTATAGGGGTGTGCTCAATGCTGCATATGCATGTACATGTACAATGTCGCTTTCAAGAATTTTACGCAGTGTATTCGTCCATAAATCGCCCGGACTAATCATAAAACTCGTCATGCAGAAATATTTGTACTGTATGCGGAACACCCTTTTGTGCTAGCCAAAACAACTTTGGACCGGGAATCACTGGTCCAGCTCGTTCGTGGCTAATAAATTTATTCACTGGTCCAGCTCGTTCGTGGCTAATAAATTTATTGGACGGGGGTGGCCGTAATGCTCCTGACCTGCATGGAATGGAGTAGCGTAATCTCGGTGTCAGTCGTCACCCTCTCATTTCAATCAATCACTGGGGAACATTTGGCCAGCTGGCATATTTGTGTTAATTGTCACCCTGCTCAGCCATCCATCCAGTTTAGAACCAGCAATCCAGCCCTGCTCTCCGCACGATGCGCGTCTCCGTAATACGGAGTCCGTAATGCACAGAGCTGAGCTCTGAGAGCTCCTAACAAGTACACAAGCACACCACCTGAGAACCGCTCGTCAACGTACGTCCCTTTGTCTCTGCCCTTCGTCGCTGGGGTGATACTCGACCTAACCGCTATATTAACGACATTCAGGGCATCTATGTTAATACCCCTGCGCTTCAAACAGTGCTGCTGACGCTTGCTGACTTCCAGTATTTCCACGATGAGCGTTGCACGTTTGCTGGCATGCCCTTGGAAGCAACGACACGTTGCTGACAGCGACCTTGCGGGCATACTCCGGTTTCATCGCAATTCCAAATTTGAGCGGGGCAATCCCGTAGCTGCAGCTCATCAATAGCAGCTTCCAGATTACTAAAGTAGTAGCGAACCACAGCTTCCGTGGACGCCTCAGCACGCTTTCCTTCTAAAATCCTGGCCTTGTGAAACGATATGTTCTCGGAGTGTTTCTTCCTCCACCTATCGACGAAGGAGCGGCTCGGAAGCCCTTCGGGATGGGTCGAGTGGAGGAGACAATAGCGGTTTGCCGGATGAGGCAGCGAAGCTCGACATTGCCAACACAAAACCCACGCGACGTTCGGTGCTCAATCACTTCTAAGAGGCCTTCCTCAGCTCCTTCTGACAGCTACACGAGAGCGCAGATTCTCGGTCGGGACGCCCACCTTCTTTGCTGCCTTTCGGATAGACATCCCTTCCTTCACCAGCAGCATTCCTTGCTTGTACTTGACCACTTTTTCTGCCGCGATCGCTGTCATGGTCGTGTCTTATTTTCACTTACTCGCTGTATCGCGAAAATGGCGCCAAATGGGTCGAACGACACATCAAAATGAAGGTGAGCGTTGCGCAATTCCAATCGATCAGACTAGCCTTTCACAAAGTCACTCGTTGACTCGTCACCGCTGTTCCAGTCTTGCCGCTTAATACAGGGTTGGCTCGACCGGAAATATGAAGTGACCGGAAATACGCTCAACACGGATAGCCTAGATCCGCTACTTGGTCGTGTATAATACAGGGTTGGCTCGACCGGAAATATGAAGTGACCGGAAATACGCTCAACACGGATAGCCTCGATCCGCTACTTGGTCGTGTAGGCACTGCCTACACGACCAAGTAGCGGATCTAGGCTACACGACCAAGTAGCGGATCGTCCTACGTTGGAGGCAGCACCGTGCCCACATTGAGTCAATGTGGTCAATGATTGACAGCATGGCCGCCACCGCCAAGACGGCGAAGATGAAAAGGTACCGCGCGTTAGGGTTCGCTATAATCCTTACCAACGACGCCGAGCTCGACTTGCTCGACTGGCTTGTGGCTGTGCGCCGCAACGGCATGCCCGTGGCGGCGACCATGTTGCAGCAGGAGGCACTGGAGGTTGCAAGAATGTGCGATGTACCTCCAGCTGCCTTCGGTGCCTCTGCTACATGAATGAAAGCGTACCTCGCTCGCTATTCTATCGCTCAGGGCGAAAACTCGCCAAGGGCAGTCTCCACCAGCAGGAACCGATATGCGAGGGGCCTAGTGTCGTCAATGAGCTGGCCGCGACACTCGAGTCGTTGTCGTGCGTTGACCTATTACAGTTGTCTGTAATACATGTATGTACAGTAGTCCTAGGCGGAGTGACCTGGGATGATGCCGTTGTAGGATGTTACATGTACCTTTATGTTTTGGCACGTGTTATTGTGCCCGACTGAGCAGCGCTGAGACGAGGCAAATTGTGCCCGATCGGCACCGATTGAGCCCGAATGTGTCCGACCGGCAACAAGCCAACTTTTATGCGCCAGTGACCGCCGACGTATAGTCCGGATAACGATAGATGTCGTGGGGTTGTTGAGGGTTGTAGGGAACTGGATTGTTGGTGTCCCGTAAGGCGATGTGGCGCAGATACATACTGATGCGCCGCTGTACAACAAGGAAGAAGTGATATCGGGCACCAAATGAAAGTTTTACCAAGACGTCATGGCCAACGGAAGTCACAAGCGGAAACGAAATATAGATACCATGGTGTTAATGGCTTGCTGTCCCCCAGGTCTCACCTAAATTTGGAGTTTTAGAGGGCCGCGACGCGCAGTCAGATACATCAAATTTGCAATATATTTTCATAGATCTTTTTTCTTACAAGCACATTCGCATGTATCGATATCTCATATACTGCAATATCTTCGGTCGTAGCAGGCCAACATCTTCCTCACCCCAGAACATCTCGAAGGCTAATAGAACGTAGATACCGCAGTTGTAGCTGTCAACCTGTACCCCCATATCAGTGACATACGGATTCACTTTATAGCGCCCCTCTGAGCGCGGCATAAACTGCAGGAGTCTTTGGGCCACCGCTCGAATACTTACGCCGTAAGACGACATCATCGGATCATAGTGCCTGATCTCATGCGTTTGCAAATTTACCATGATTGCACACCAATGATTACCATTACAATTCATCTACTGAAACCTTGGTAGCTTGGTCGTAAAACTGCTGTTCGGCCCGCGTCTGGTAGAACATGATTAAAGCTAAGCACTCGTCTAGTCCCATGGATGAATTCACGACCTCTTTCATCTGCTTCCACGAAGACTCAAGTCGGTTGTTGGTATTGTTGCCCAATGTTACAGCATTCTGTCTTGCGTACGAACACCACATATCTCTACAACTGTCCCAGTTCTTTGTGAAATAGCACTCAAATGGGTGAGAGGGCACGCCTAAACGCGAGCAGGACTCCGATCCGACTGTACCCGACTCGATACCCGACTCGCCTTCAACTCCGACTCCACCCGACTCGGTACCCGACTCACTGTCAGCATGTCGACCAGTGCCAACAAATGATCCTGAACCAACGGAAGTAAGATGAGTCATGTAACGGCAATGTTTCTCAAATTTACGCTCACTCCTCGCGTACACCAGCAAACTCATCACTGTGCGTAGCTGACTCTTCTGCCACGAAGTAAACGCATAGTCGGCACACGCAATCTCCTCCCGCAAATACTTCACAACGTGGAACTGGCATAATAAAACTCTCACGTTTGGAAAAGTGGATTTCAAAACTCCGATCTCGGTGAAGTCCTTATCGATGATCACGCACTGCAACTTGGACCATGAAGAATTGTTTTTCTTAAACTCTTCAATTGCCGAAAAAAGGGTTTCACTGCGTTCATTCTGCATGATGGCATGTTGCACATACTGCCCCTTCCCGAAGATATCATGAGCCATGAACGAAAACACTTTGTATTTACAAGCATTCGTGCCGTGCGTCGCATCAATAAGCAACACCTCTGGGAATCTGTCAAACAACTCCACCATGTGCTTCGTTTGAACTGTAATGCATGTCGCGATTCTCTATAGATAATTTCAGTACAAAAGCATTATCGTCGTGCTAAACTTCTCAGAGATACACAAAAAAATATAAGTAAAAACAAACCTTTCCGCTAGACGAGTCGACGAAGATACGTCCTATATTTCCAGGAACCTCGCAAAACTCCATCATCCACGTTTTCAGACGCTGGACACGGGTACTCGAGCCTTGCTCGCGCAGTTTCAGAGCGCGAACAAGGTTATGCACGTCCCGCGAAGTCGGATTACTATCCGAGTGTTCTA
>BSXT01002815.1:0-10164 GCA_030267785.1 Phytophthora fragariaefolia | reverse complement strand
GTTTCAATGACTCCACGCGCGGTGTGGATGGGGTCGACACCGTAGCGCGAGCAGCGACCTCGCGCTGCTCCTTCATGATGAAACCCAGAGCAACTCCGTGTTGCTCTGGCGGCGATAGCGTACGCAGCATCGTCGCTACCGCTGCCTCTCCAATGACTGTTGACAGTCGCTGGAGTGCCTCCCATTCTGGGTCCGCCAGGTGGTGGCAGTCTTCGCGTACAACATGCGTTGCAGGCGTGTTCGGGCTACCAGTGATCATGTTCATGTCCACGGGCAGGTTCTCAGCCCCGCGTTCGTATTCCATACGAACGTGTCGGTAGTCGGTCGTTGGACGGACTACTAAGTGCTACCAGATGTAGTGGGCTTACTTAGCTCACTACTTTAGCTTACACGTGTGCGCAACGTGTAGGAGGAAGCGTAGGTGTATTTATATTAGATTAAGTGTACTTAGCTCACTAAGTATAGTTAGATCTAAATAAAGACTTATTAATAAAGCTTTGGTAGAAAATGAGAACTGAATTTGAAATGTTAACTTCGGCTTTGCCTCCTAAAACTGATATCCATAAAGAGAGGATCTGCCAACCACTCGTTGGCAGAATCTCTATCCTAATGCATGCTTCTTATTGGCAGATATCTGTTGCTTTCTGCCAATAGTAGTGCTTCCTACTATGAATGGTGACCACACTGCATGTGGCCCACCTGAATGTATCCATAGTGCATGTTGCACTAACGTGGAGGTTGCCTGAATGTGTAGTCCCGCTACACGGCCAAAATGTTCAAAATAGGAAGCCCAGCCAAATTACTTAATTTAGACAATAGACGCACTCAATACCGACAATCAAAACCCGATCGCCCACAGGCATCAGCTATTGCTGTCCTTGGATTGTAGCTCAAGTACTCAAGGTGTCAGGGGATCCATGCAAAGGTTATAAATACTTGATACACACTGACACTTCGACCCCCTCTCATTTAAAAGTATCAATTACATCTATAGGTACAGCACTGAAATTGACCAACACAACTCAAATTAAACGTTGAGAACGACAACCCGTCCAGGACTTATTCGTCTCCGCGACGGTTATCTACAACGCGCAATTCAAGGTTACATGTGGCCTACTACTGTCGTACATGTACTTTGTTCCCTTGCTTCGTCCCCACAAAGCTACTATGCAAGCTCAAAACGAGACCTAGATTATTGTGGTGACAGGTTTGTCGTCGAAAAAAATGCTCATCACCCAGGCATGTGTGTAGTACGTATGGTACTCGTGACCAGGATCAGCACCATGAGTATGGTTCAGTACCGATACATACTCGTGGCCCTGTTACAGATGAGTTATTCTAACTGAGTGGAAGGTCACTCACTTGTTTCCTGCATGGAAATACTGTTCCTTAAACCATTACCGCCATTTGGTTGAGTGAAATTTCACAATAGAGCGCAGTTTAGGGCTGAAGTATTTATAGTGACTGACTAGCATAACAAAATTCTTCGCTATGAGCCAAACCAAGACGAAGCCTGACTTCGGATCAGTGCCATTCGTTCCACACCTTTTCAACTTCAAAGCTGCAAATTTTAAGTTCAATACTGCAAAATGTAAAATTAAAACAGCAAATCCTAATCAGAGCCCGATGTGAGATTATATATTTAGCTTACTCGCCAACCGGCATGTCCTTCATCTGGATGGCTCTCGTATGATACTTCATCGTGTGCAACGTGCAGTTGTAGCAGGTTTGGGGTGATAGCCTCTCTCAAAAGAAGATCCACCGCCATCTGAGGTACCCTTCCCGGTGCCCTTTAATAATGATATGAGGCAGCGCTTGAAGGATAGCCTGGCGATGACACGCTAAAAACCGCTTAACCATGGACTTGAATGCAGAGAAGCATTTTTCGATCGGGTTCAGCATGGGGGAGTACGACCCCAAGCGAAGAAGGTTCTCCGCGAGGAACTCGTCCTCCTCGAACACCTCCTCGATGCTGGTATGACAGGGGGGCATTGTTGCAAGCGAGTAGGACGTTGTCGAGGGGCGTGGTCTGGCCGATGTGTCTCAGCATCCTCCGGATGAACGCGTTGCATCTGTCGGACGTGAAGGAGCCAAAGCGTTTCTCCAGGTACGCCAGCCCGTCCTCGGAGATGCACGCGATGACGTGGATGTTTGAGTCTTTGCTGGCCGTGTTCTTGTCGATCTCACGCTTCCCTTTTAAGCTCCGGCCACGGCAACGAGAACACCACAGATTAAAGTTAGTTTCGTCTACACAAATATTTGATTACCTTCCGATTTGTAGGCGAGCAAGTCGACGACGTAGTTGCGGCGTAGAATCATGTTTTGGGGCAGTTGCGGTAGTTGTTGTCTTGATGCATTTGTTTCACCGTGTACATGCGGCCTGCTTGACCGTTTGGCGCGACACTCGCAGCCATCTCGTCCAGGGTCAGGTAGCAGTTCTCGTCGATAAGGCCCAGCAAGTAGTCTACATGTGCCTCCGTGACGTTCGCGTTGCGTCTCCCACCACGCGGCTTTCGCGGCGACACGTCCCACGCGTCACTTGCGACCCAACTCTATACTGTGCGCATGTTCACGTCGTTTTTGGCCGCCACGTCTTGCCAGAATTGGCCGGCACGGGCGGCGCGAAGAACCCGTAGAATAGTGGCGTCGTCGTAGATCATGATGCAGAGGTGGAGGTGGGCTTGGTGCTGGGGTGGGTGGGTGAGGGAGTGACAATTGCAGAATGCGAAGCGGCGAAGCGCGGCATCGGAATGAGTGACGTGGCCCATTAGTTTTGGTGCGAAGCACTTCGCGCCACACATGCACTGTACCCAACTATTTCCTGTTTAAGGAGATAGAGCCTCATCTATCGGTTTTGCAGATAGTGCTGTTTTGATTTTACATTTTGCAGTATTGAACTTGGAATTTGCAGCTTTGAAGTTGAAAAGGTGCAGATGCAGCCGATTTGACCACAGCCCGATCGTTTGGGCTACTTGACGATGCTGCACCCGTGGATATGACCGACTCGACGTTTCCTCTGTACGGTGTAGCTCACATTAAGACGAATTTGAATAACAACAAGCTATTTTCCTATTTTCAGCAACGTTCCTGTTGATTGTACATTGCAGTAGTTCAGCAAACGCCAAATATACGTGCAAGCGCCTACACACCATGCGCCGGCACTTCGGACATACATGGTATTATATCGTGGCTGTATATCCTACAGTTTAGGCCTACCGACCTTGTTCCACACCGTGTCGCTGGGTTTTATGGTGCCAACTACCGTGTCACTGGCTTTCTGAGCTCCAACAACTTCACCTTCATCGGAAAATATGAAATGACCGTGCCGACTAGCAGGCGCGTCTGCGACAAGGCTCTTTGATAATATTGTCGCTTCCCAACTTTATATCGTAAGCTAGCCCTACCAAAATGAGTGGTTCTAGCACGAGCCGTCCAGGAAACAAGTGTGTGGACTACCACTCACTTAACATAATTCCTCCCCTGTTACAGCACGCGCCATCCAGATTCAATCTAGCTACATCCTGTCAGCTGCTCAATGAGCAGCATCGCTGTTCGTTCCGTCGTCAACTTGCGTGTTGGCGATCTCTTCTCTCTGTTCGGCACGACCACGATACTGTACACGTACCTGGGTATGTACAGGAGTCCCCGCCTAATCTGGACCCGAGTTTACGCATGTACCCGCCAGAGATAGTACAAGATTCTAGTCAGGATTTGTTCGCTCACTGGTGCAGAGTCACATCATGTACTGATGTAGCTTAGGATCAGTGGGAAATTGCCGCCCCATGAAGCATGCAAGGAGTTGCTCGTTTACAGAGGCAAATGGAAGGCTGAAAGCGAGAATAACGACCTAAAGCGGTATATTGCTGGATTGCGGGAGTAGTATATCTCCATTTACACAGCTTTTTGCTGGGCGAAGCGAGCGCTGGACGGATCTACGAAGGATACCATTAGCAATTGATGGCTGCATTCTGGTATCGCTACGGCGATATCGTGAACACCACATAAATGGGTTAGGTCAGTACAATCAGCATCTATGCAAAACCTTTGCAGATCTCGCAACCTCTCAGTGTTTATTGGTCCCACCTTTCCAGATTAGGCGGGGATTCCTGTACAGTGTACATGTACATACTATGTATGCAGTCTACATGTACAGTACCGGTACACGTACATACATGTATCAAGTTCCGGCCGAACAGAGAGAAGGGCTATCACTGGTACATGTACAGAGGCTATCAGTGATACCGGTGATAGCAGCGGAGTGCCGCACCCGCGCATCCGCGATTTGAATTCAGCTGGTGGCTTGGCCTGCTCGTTTATGCTTGACAGCTCGCCACCCGCGGGAAGACCTTTACGCGCGTTCCTCGGAGCCATCAACGATTGCGCGCGCGATCATGGGCGACAACAGGCAGAGAAACGTGCTTGGCCACATCTGGAGTGGCGATCGCAAAGAAGTCTCGTCAAGCGGCATGCCGTCGGTGCGAGCCACACCGACGGCAACACGGAGCCACTTTCCTAGCGCCTGCAGGGTCGCACAGTCTGGAGATGCATCGCTCATCGCTCACTACTACATGTATTATGCATGTACGACATACCTAGAGCTCAGTCTTCTATCCTGGCTGGCATTGGCTCCTCCGTCCGATCGCAAGATGTTGTGCCAGGGCGTCTGGCCTCGATTGTTGACACCCCTACGTTTCAATAATGCAGTGACAAAGTTGCCTTCTATCCTACCCAATATCCTCTAGTTTGCAATACCATCTGGATTGTCCGAAGTCCGACGTAGCATGTGGCATCTGACACGACAACTGATCCGCTGCCTGCTGCTGTTGCAGTCTTCGCCGGCAGACCGCCGGGCTCTGCTACATGTAATAGATGGCACTCATTTCCAGTTTTGCAGCTCACTCTCCATCGTACAAGTCTCCGTGAGCACGAATCATGAAGCCCGCTGTCTTCTGCACGTTTGTCGCCATGTTGGCCAGCACAGTGGACGCCCACGGCCAAATGCTGGTGCCGTCATACCGTCCGATCTCGGCCAAGTACCGTCAGGACTGCCTGTTCGGTCTCAAGGGCGCCGGTGATGATGAGCTGCAGTGGGCCCCCATTGAGAACCTGAGCCAGCGTGGCCAAGCCGACCAGCCGGCGGCAAAAACCTTCAACATGTACAACGGGTGCCGTGGCCTCGTGTACGAGTCCAGCAACAACGTCACCGCGCTCACAGCCGGCAAGCAGTTCAACGTCGAGTACGTAATCCAGGCGCCGCACCCGGGCTACATGAAGCTGAGCATCGTCAAGCCCAGCATCGATTCGGACGGCAAGATCACGTACAAGAGCGACACGCAGATCGGCTACTTCAGTGACTTTGCCACCTCGGCCGGCACGTTCACAGTCTCGGCGACTATCCCCACCAACGTCACGGGCTGCGAGAGCGCCGGCGACTGCGCCCTGCAGTTCCTGTGGCACTCGGACATCGCCAACCAGACGTACCCGACGTGTGCCGACATCACGATCTCCGGCAGCAGGTCGAGCACTTCCACCTCCAAGTCGACAACCGCCACCACGCTTCCGTCCACCACTTCGTCTTCGTCGGGTTCAGCCGCGCAGATCACCACGACCACAGCCCCCACGGCGACCACTGCTGCTCCTGCTGCCAAGGCTGCTACCAAGACTACAGATGACTCGGAAGCGGCAGGAGAGGCCAGCTATACCCAGGACAGCACTGCGGCATCAGCGACAGACGCCTCCGCTGCTACGACGGATTCCTCGGCTGCTGATACGACGGACGCGTCTGGCGACAACACCATCACGCCTACCACGACGGACGCTCCGACTGCAACTACTGCTCCGGCCACTGACGCGCCCGAGGTCACGTCGGCGCCTGCCACGACCACTGGCTCGGACAAGTGTGCTGTCCGTCGTCGCCGCCGTGTGCGCCAGTAGATGAGACAAACGCTCGACGGCCGAAGCCTTTAGTTTAAAGAGAGGCCGGCTATGCTATGAGTATCTGTGCCGTGTCGTTCCCTTTGTGAAGAAAGCAGTTGAAGCTTTCTCGTAATACATGTGTGTACTAGCGTTGACCACTTGTCTTGCGTTGGCTCGCTGCTACAATAGCGTTTTGTGCTCACATCCTCTTGACCCACGACACCTCGAATCTCGGTTGTCTTCTGCTTGGAATTAAAATGAAGCCCCGTCCGCCTCAACAACAACGTGAAGCGGTGAAAACAGGAGTCGTGCTGTCCTCATCCGTCAAACTTCGTTTCCGTTAGTCTCTCGTCACGGACGCGCTCACGTGAGCCAGCCCTGCCCCACATCCTTTTCATGGAGAAGCGCAGCGGCATCCACCAGTATCTTCGACTGCTAAAAGGGTTAGATATAGTCTTGCTCCAACCTTGTTACCCTTCCACAAGCCCAAGTCTCTTCAACAAACGTGCTCGACAGACACCCTTGCATCCACTTCTACTTCCATGATCCCACCAGAATCCACGGCAACTAAGCGCCGTACCGGTACGAATGTTCGAGTGGTCCCTGCCTCCGAGTTCCCTCACTTGCCAATTTACCAACAAGGAACTCCAGCCCACCTCCCAGTAGTTATGGGTCTCTCTAAAGCTTGCTTTTCATCGACACTAGCAGTGGCAATGCTACTCGCCACGGCCAATGGCCACGGCTACCTGACGGCACCTGCCGTGACGTTCCTGTCGTCCTCCACTGACAACACGCAGTTCATTGCCACCATCGAGTCGTCGGCGTCGGGATTCAGCGGCACCTTCTCCGGTTCCCCAGCCGACAACACGGCAGCCTTCACCACGGCGTTCGACTCGAGCTCGTACACGTCGCTGAAGGACCTCATCACCTCCCTGGCCACCGTCACGGTCACCGACGCCACGCTCACTTGCGGCTCGTGTGACCCCGACGAGACGGCCCAGCCGCTCCCCGACACGTATGTGGAGTGGTCGCACTCGTCCACGGAGGGCTTCACCTCCTCGCACGAAGGACCATGCGAGGTCTGGTGCGACGACGTGCGCGTGTTCCAGGACGACGACTGCGCTGCCGACTACACTACGGCTCCGGCCGAGTTGCCGTACGACCGCGACGCGTGCTTGGGCGCTAGTACGCTGACGTTCTACTGGCTGGCGCTGCACTCGTCGACGTGGCAGGTGTACGTGAACTGCGCGCCGCTCGAGAGCACCACGTCCACAGGTGCAACGTCCAAGTACGCCGTGTCGGGAACCAGCTTCGGGACAACTAGCACCAGCACTGCGACGTCGAACAGCACCAGCTCGACTTCTACGTCAACGTCAGCGCCAAGCACGACTGCTGCAACTACCACCAGCTCTGCATCGTCAGGGACACCCTCCACTTCAACTTCGACGACAAGCACCACGAGTGCGCCGACGACTGGCACCACGTCGAGCAGCGCATCAACAACAACAGCAACAGCAGCCCCAAGCTCGGCGTCGACTACCAGCACCTCGACAACGACGACACCGTCGACCAGCGCCACGTCGATTACCACCGCACCAGCTAGCAGCTCAGGCACTTCAAACGCTTCCAACCAGTGGGGGTCGCCCCATTCTACGGGCTCGACGACCAAGAGCGGAGGGTCATCTGCTACTTCAGTGAACGACACAACCCAGGGACAGTGGCCGAGCACATCCGCCAACGGTAACAGCGACGTCCAAGCGACCATCGGCACGGTCTCGCCGAACCAGGACACCACTAGCGGATGGGGTCACAATGTAGGCTGGGGCAATAGCTTCGGCTTCCGCCACTGAGCCTCCGTCGATGCTATCCACACAGCCTTTCGTGTCAGTCCACCGAGCAGCAGCGTAGCGTACGTAGCGTTTTAATCGTCTAAGTCTTGTGCAACCAACTTTCGCAGCCTGAAGTCTTCGTTGTGGCATAGTGAGGGGCCAGCAGAATGCTTCTTGTCGCGCCATCGGCACGCGAAAGTCTCATTAGCAACTTGGCTTCGAGACATGATCCCGCCTACTTTTACATTTTCCCATCTTCAAGTGCTTTCAGTGTTGGCATTCTGACTTTAATGAAACATTTTTATATTTGTGTTACCCCTTTATTTTTATTCTCACGGAGGTTTTCTTTAACGTTGTTGACGCAGAAAGATATGCTTGAATCATCGCCACTCATTGATTTCCAACCGCTTGGCGATTTCCGAGAAAATAAGCAACCGGCTGTGCAACTATCTCTCTCAGTCTGAATCTGTGTACAGTAGCTATCCCCTGTCTTTCGCGGCGGCCGCACCTACCACTACCGTATCCAGGACGGCGTGATGAAAACGCTGGAGGGTCTAAGCGCTGACGGTCTCCAATGGAAGCTCGTGGGGGGGGGGAAGAGCCCACGGAGTATCCGCTATAATACTTCACGCACGGCGAATATCGATAGGGCACGCGACTGGCAAATGAAATAAAGTACCTGGTATATCCAACCTTTTTCAATGTTCTTAAGCGAACTTTTACGGGGGGGGGGGCGCTTCAAAAACTAAGTAAAAAAATGGCCTGCAGTGCAGGGTAGAATAGACATGCAGGGACATCGATGCCTTTGTTTATGTAAAAACAAATTCGTGCTGTAAAGGTAGAAGACACTTGAACGGCTTTAATGAGGAGATCGCAGACAGTTCGCCGTGCGTTGTACCAGTCAAGAGCGCTGAATCCTGCTGGCAAATGCTGGAATCTGATCCTCTGTTCGGGTGTCAGCTTGCACGTGATCTAAATCTCTTCGTGTCCACGACTTCGTTCGGATAGCAAAATCATTGTTTAAACAGCGCTGCCCAACTCAAGTTAGGAGGAGCAATGAGGGCACTATCGACTGGTTAAACGACCCTTTTGGTGCTCACCACCATCGAATTTCAGCGTACGGCTACTTGGTTCAACCCCTGGCTAAGTTTATCAGTCCAAACATCGACAAGACCCAGTAAGGCAAATGGCCAGCGTAGTAGAGAAATCCGACAACTTTTTTCTCAACGGCTGCAGGGACCTTCAGACACGGATATTTATTAAAGTATGCACATGAAAAGATAGAGGGAGAGCTCGACTATTTTGAGGCATGTTCTGCTGCCACAGAACTACAAGCAACAGGATCCTAGCATTGAAACAACACCAACATTAGGGCCGTGTTCGAGGTGGACCTAAAATTGCATTTCCAGCCCGAAATCGTAAAATGAGACCGAAATGTCACCGCGAACACAAAACCGCCCAAAGCGCGATTTTAGCTGAAATCAGCATTTCGCAAAAAGCAGCATCCCCCATGTTTTTCTGGAGATGACATTTCCACCAGAGAGATCTTGACCGTCATTCTCAGGGTAGAAAGCGCAAAGGAAATCGCGCCACCAGAGAAGAAGAGACGCTATCAATACATGAGCAAGGTGAACGAGTCCGCGTAGGCCTTATGAAAGTGCTCAGTGGAGTGCCGGCTGCTCGAGCTTGTGCGCTCGAACCCCATGCTCGTTTTAGTGTCATCGTGCTTCGTGATAGTGACATCAGTGTCCCGAACACGTTCACTGCAAGTTATACTTTCATCTTAGCTCTCTCGCCAGATCGTACTTGAGGTCGTGTGAATTCTCGATTTCATGGTTTGGCGCGAACACGGCCTAGAATCCGTGCCAGTTTAGTAGATATTTTTATCTTGGACAACGTATTGGTCGCGAGAGCAAATGCACCGCAGAGAGGAATTTCTATTATATCCGGATTGTCCACGCTGATTCGATATCGATCAGAAATGACAGGGTAACATTATTTGAAGGCAAAAGGTAATAATTAGAGGCCGCTCAAACAAACTTTGCTCGGCCTGTGGAGGCAAGAGCGGAGCTGGGCCACGGTGCCGAGGCTGCAGAACCAATCATCGTGTTCTTGATGTTTGGATTTGTCACAATCTTCCTGCTCACATGCGAGTCGGAAGATGGGAGTTGGTAGCACTTAGGCAAAGGAAGCGGTTTGTTGAGGCTCTTGATACACGAAATCTGTATTTGTAGAGTTACGGTACTTGTAGAGCTGTCGAGGTGCCCGAGATCCCCTCCCGAGGTCACCGGTGTGGTTTGCCCACGTCTGCTTGGCCGGAGCAGAAGTCGACTTTATTCCTTCTTTTCAGATTCCGGAATGCCCAGCGGTCATTCCTGCTAACTATCTTCTGCTAGCCTATCTTAAACATGCACCCACT
>BSXT01002813.1:0-10510 GCA_030267785.1 Phytophthora fragariaefolia | reverse complement strand
CGGGGGGGGGGGAGGGGGCACAGCATCCCAACAAAGCTCGTCGGCGACAGGATGCCATTTTCCACCTGACAGCTTGGTGCACGACTGATGGCCAATAAAACGATTTTCAAAGGGTATCAAGAACAGGAACAAGGCTCCCAGGCCCAGGGATCAGGGGATGTCCTCTAGGGATTGTTTGCCTGTTATTCCCAGACCCAGACACCGACCGAGAAACCAGGGCCTTAGTCGACTACCATATCGGCTAAGCCCTGGAAAAGACGTCCCTCTTTCAATACGAGGTGATCTTTTTAACACGATTTGACAGAGAATTTCAGATGACATCAGCTAGTGGAGTCATTATAGTTTGAGCCTCTAGCAATATTCATCATATATAAAGGGGTACTTAAACAGCGGTGTGCGCATGAAATATTGGACGTCTGTACATTTCAACACTAAGTACGACGGAAAAGTAAGCATAGCCAAGTCGAAAAGCTAAGCACTTTTTTCAAGGTTGGACTAACGGAGCTCGTTACTGCAACACAAGTGCGACAGCACGACGGGTCTTATGGCAACACAGCTAATTTCAACACAAGAAGCACCACACGGAGCAACACTACCTAGGCTTGCCGTAATTTATCGGAGGCGGGTTAAGATTAATTACGGAAACTGTGAAAGTTACCGAGAGCAACAGACAATATTCACATTAGCACAAGCGATCTGACGCGGCTGGCAGCGCAAGACGAGGATGGACCCGGACGATGTTAGCATCGACGGCCTGCTGGCTTCTCCACTCCCCCACCTGAGCAGAGGTCCCGTACACTTTGCTAATGACCGTAAGGCAAAGGTGTGCCGAGAGCTACTGGGGTCGAGGCTGGAGGCAATTGAAGTCAGGGAGGCAAATCTGGGAAACATCGCGAAGTATCCCGTCCAGCTCCTCAACGAGCACGATGAGTTGGCCACGGTGCTTGCCAACGAGAAAGAGGAGACTGCCCGACTTGCCGCTACCCTCGGGATACCGGTGGGAGAACCAGGCTATGTGAAATCGTACGCGGTGGTGTTGCAACAATGTTGTGAGGTCCTACTAGAGCATAGCTAGGTAAAGCTATTGTGATTTCATAATCCGAAGAGTCTTCTTGATTATATAAAGGCTGTCTAAGCTTTCGGAATCATTTATTTATAATTGTAGAGTTGCCATTAACTCCAGGTCTGTTGCGTCTACTGCTGTAGCAAGTTTATTTGCTACAGTACTCACCTCTGGTTGATAACTATCATCCACATGATGCGTAGTCGCATAACTGCGATATCATCCGCTGTAACAGTTGTCTTGGAGAACCGAAAACTGTCCTTCAGCACGGATTGTACCTGAGCTATAATCATGACGCCACACGACGTCCCATCCGGCTGCTTAGGTGCATTGAGCCACACTCCATCCTCTTTGACAGGATATTCCATGCATGACATTGTTTTGTTGTGCCAATCTCTTAAAAATGGTCTTACTGTTTTCTCAAACGTGGCCTCGAGTGTGGCAGAATAACTTGAAATACAGAGTGGTTCGTAATAATAGGGTGTGAACGTAGGGGTTTCCCTCTTGTACGCGATACCAACAATGATGACACCCCAGTGTATATTGCTCAAATGCACTGGTAAAACAACATAATGAATGTTAGAGATTCTGGTTGCTGGTGGATCGGGACATCGCAAGGTCACAGCAAACGAATCTAAGGCGAAGCAATCCTCAAGCGTGTTGCAGATACACCTAATACTGAAGTCAATGATAGTATCAGAGAGCATCGAGTCGCGGGCGAGCATCCCAACCATTTGCTCAAAGGTTACTGTGCCTTCGCCGGAAGCCAAACGGAATTTCGAGCTTAAACATACACTGTCAAGATGCTCCATAACTTCATTTGCCAATGCTTGATGCTTTTCACCTGTAGTGCCCATTGAAAGATCGTCTGAGTCCGTCTCCACATCAAACAGCTCAGGATTAGCAGTTTTCCCGTTCCATTTGCTTGTCATTAGCCATTCCATGTCAGCTTTCCTAGCATTTATCTTTTTGACGATGTCGTAAAAGTTTTCCATTCGGTACACCGCGCCAATAACGGATAGCAATCGAGATGTCATCAAAGCAAGCAACATATTAAGCGACGCAAAGGTTAGCAGGAGCAACATTTAATGCAACACTCGCTAAGCAACGGAACAAGAAGCATGGTATGCGTACGAACCTCGTGAACCGAGGAGTACCACCTAGGAAATACGCGATGGTTTCTTCGGTTGTGCCATCAGGAGGGTCGAGACTCGATGTGGAATTGAAATACGTAGACTTTGGGCGTTTGTTCTTCTCTGCCTTGACAACAGCGTCTAACTTGACGACAAGACACTTAGGAATCACAAAGTGGTAATCATATTCTGCAGAGCAAACGTATTCCGTACTGCTGTGGGCAACACGCACCTTCGTCGTTCATGATAGTTGAATAGTTAGTGAGGATTTCGCTGGCGTGATGACGGTCAATGGTATTGGAAGCCCATTCTAATACACGAGATAGGGACGGCACGTTTTTATCCGGAAGCGTTATGATAGCTAGTCTGTGGGGTTTAGCTGTCTCCGATAATCGAGTTTGCTTCAGTTTCGTTCGGGTGTTGTGCCGCGGTTTAGGTTTTGGGATCCGAAGAACCTCCAGTGTTCCACCTTTGTAAATAGCTACTGACGCTTCAGTTTTTTTACTGTATCACCCGCTACAGCATTTGTCGGATAGTGTTTCTTCTTTTCTGGCGCCTTCGTTCGTGTTATCAGGTGTGAGCTCTTTACCATTGCCGGGGTTTTGGCTAGGTCGGTATTTGAACTACGAGAATTCCAAGATACCGCTAAGTTTGCCCGTTTCTCCTCACGCTGTGTTTTCTGGATTGTATCTGTGGTTTCAGACGAAGATCCTGCTGTAGACGTGATTGGTAGCTGTACGGCTTGTTCAATATCACGGATGAAGTTCATGCTATCGATAAGATCGGCGGGTGAAACGTCCGATTTGTCATCTGAAGTAACTGAATCAGTCTCATTGTCTTCATTAGGCCTGGTAGTAGTATCTGTAGAATTTTCGGATGCTCCTGCGTGTAAGCGCTTGCTGACAATTTCTTTCCATGAATTTAACGTCGTGAGAAAAGCTGGTGTTGTCAGCCCTGATAACTGTTCCATAACAGGTTCAAATACGGCTTTGGTATAACAGTACTTTTCCTCTGACGAAAGTACAACTATATTGGCACGTTCTCGACTCCGCATCTTGACGTAGATGACTCGGCGATGTTTTGGTGCGTTTTTTGTTGTTTCACCAAGTTGTGTTGCAGCTTGTGCTGCAGCTTGTGTTGGGGCTTGTGGCGCTTCGATCTGACATTTGCTTACATGGTGCTGCGTAAGACCGTCATGCGTCCAAGTTTTTGCAGCCTCTTTCATTGAAGTTTGCACAATCTGCAATGCGTTCACTCCATTTTGAAATTCATCTTCTAGATCGGACGCTATTAGCATATCCCAGCGACGAGTGACAGATGACTCGGGAAGGTAATCGAAATGATGTACATGCTCAGCAATGTACATCAAATGCTGGCATGGTAAGTGGTGGCTACAGTAGAATAGGCACGTGCAACTCCACTCGAAGTCGTTGCAACAGAAGCTACACCCTCGAGTACTAACTTCCCACTCACCTACACCATCAAGCTTCAAACATGTGAAGTTATCCATATACACCATGAAAAGGTCCCACTGCGTGCGCACTTTCAATAGCGGGGCGTCGCTAAGTCTTTTTGAAACACGTATAAAAAAATCAGGAATGCTGCCTTGTTGCCGACTAGTTGATACATGCTTGCGTACTGTCGTAAGTATTTGGCGGACAATGGTTCCTTGGTGTGCTAGTAGCCCGCTTAGGGTGGCATCAAGACGTGGGCGCTTACGTAAAATATGCTTTGCCTGATTCCAATTCGATTCAATTCTGTTAGTGGTGGTATTGCCAGCCGAGAAGTATTTTCCACGTGAATGGTTCGCCCACATCGAAACCCACGTTTTCCAGTTTATCATGAAGTACTTGAGCAGCTCGGGGCATTCTACTTTGCAAATCTTAGTAAACTCCGCCAGCTCCGACTCAAAATGCTTTTCAGATGAGCTTTTTCGTTCCATTATATGACACAACAAATAAAAAAGAAAGTCAGCAACACAGCAGGCACGCAGCTAACAACAACAAAAACGTAACCAGCGACATTGCCGACAACATTTTAAGTAGCATTGAGTAAATAAAATTCACTGTACCAGTAGATGACCTTTCCGAAAGCACTTTCCATTGCGACTCGTTGCGACAACTTGAGGTTGTACTCCGGTCTTCTGCAAACCTTGCGCCAATAAGTATTAGCATGAAACTGGCACAGTAAGATCTTGGCTTCGGGAAATGTCTTATCCAACACACGCCATTCAGTGAAATCTTTATCAATTGCAACGATGTCCAAGTGGGGTTGTGTCGCTTGAAAAAGTCCAGAATCAGTTGCATAGTTTCCGCTTTCTGGTCTAGTGCAAGGAAATCAACTACAGGAATTCCTCTTCCTGTTGCAGAAGTAACAACCAAACTTCCTGCACAAGTCGAAACGAAAATTCTGTGTTAGTATTATAAATCTAAACAATGGCAGAGTTATATAATACGAACCTAAATGGTAGCCTAAGTTGTTTGTACCATGCGTCCAATCCATTACCAAACTGTCACCCCATTGTTTGAAACACGATTTTTGAACGGCCGTTTGCATCGCAATGATACAGGTAATGTCCATCTGATCCTGCACGAGAAGAACATCATAGCCTTCGACTTGCACAAATGTGTCTAACAGTACTCTCGCTCTGTCAACCGTTGTAGACCCCAAAACTTGTTGTATAATGTTTCTAGTCTGTTGAGGGGTCAGCACCATATCTGTAGACGGTATTACAGCAGGATACACCAATCATACAAATTAAAGTACAATTGTGTGAATACAGTCATTAGAATACATAAAACCAAATAAAGAAACGCGTGATCTAGCTCAATCACCAGAAACACCCACCCAGGTTGTCCGATAGGTACCGATTGACAGCCGTCGAATCCGCCTTCATTGTTGCCATCATACCTAGGTCCTTGCGAACCTTGGTCGAGAGCGGCATTGATTTAGCACCCCGATATGAATCGTATACATTTTTGGTCGTCCGGTGGTTGTGAGTAGAGATCTAAGTATTAAGAGGAAAAATTAGATTCCACACGGTAAAGCAACAATCGAAATACATACCTCCTGTTCGATGACAACCTTCCATGATGCAACACCATTCACAGTACGTTTGACTGACCTGTCAATAAATCTTGCTTCGCAACCAGTGAAACGCTGGCCACTCTGCCGAAGCCCTTCGCTGCGAGAAGACTGTGTGGCACCATGTGTGCACCACATTCGCTTGAAGCTGTGGGTGAAGTGTTCTGGTAATGTTTCGACTCCAGGGCGACTAAATAGCACAAATAGCAATATAATAGAGAGCAACACAAACGGCAACACAATTCACAGCAACACAAACGGCAACATAATAGACAGCAACACAAACAGCAACGCAAAAACAAAATAATTGTTAGAGTAACACTAAATAGTCAAGAAATAATCAGACCAACCTGTTGTACTTTCGCCGGGTCTCGGAGGTGCGAACACGGTACAGAAGCATATACTGGGCTTCATATCTCATCAGTGCTTCATGAAAGTCTTCCCAACTCGAGAAGGTCTTGCATGGGATACCAGGCTTTTTGTTCTCAATTGAATCATGCGCTTCAACGATCTTCACTCGTGTCTCCCATGTTTTTATCCTGCGTCGTGCTAGGTGGCGATTGGGCAGGCTCTTTTGAGATTCAGTGGCGGTATGTAACTTCGTAGACGTCGATCTAGCACGCTTGGGAAGGGGTGCAGCTCCGGTTTCACTTACATCACCAAGGATGCGATTATCCGTTTGAGGACGGCCCCTACGCTTCGCTTGACGGGGTTTTGCTGATGCTTCAACCTCAGCTTGATTCCGCGCGGTTAAAACAAACTGCTGAATGGTGGCTGCAAGCCCTTCGTATTAAACGTAACAAAAGTATGTTAGTACAATCAACATATAACGCAGCATGCTAATGCATACCATACCATTGGCACGATCAGTGTCATTTGCACAATCCACGGCACCACCAGAGGCTGCCACGCTGCTATCTGTCTCCATGCCCTCTTGATTACGTTCACATCATCCTCGGAGCCGGCCTTGCCGTCTGTGACGACCGAGGTTTCAGCTTCGTTCTTGTCGTCGGCGTCGTCTTCTTCAGCATCGTCATCGTCTTCTTCAGCATCGTCATCGTCTTCTTCAGCATCGTCGCCGTCGACGTAGTCCTCGTCGCTAACGTGGTCCTTCGCGATGCCCTGGCCCATTACAACGTAGTGAACGGGCTTGCGCAGCCGCAAACTCGCTCGACAACCTAAATATCACCAGTTAGACAGTGCTAACATCACAAATATAGCTCTTCTTCCTACCTTGGCCACCCGGTGTTGATTCTTCCTGCATTCCGAGCGCTGCGCACCTCGCTTCCTGGTTGCCGCCCCGTTGACGTAAAACAAAATGAGAGGCGGAGGGGGGTCGTACTTAATCAAAAACAGAAACAGCAAATTTTGTGTTGCAACTATTGATATCTTTCGCGAAATATAACAATTTAAAACTTACCAAGCAACACTTATGTTGCTGTCAGCCGGATATCGTGTTGTCGTACTTGTGTTGCGTTAACGACCCCGTCGACTAACCCTAATACATGTACAGCCAAACCTCTCAAGACCGATATCCCAATCAGTATAACATCCCTAACACCGATAAAATGTGGGCTCCCGATGACGGACACAAGGACTCCACATACAAATCTAAGTAAATGCTGACCTCTTTCCTCTCTATACTGAATATTAGTACGAGGAGCCCAAATACTGATACTTAGAGGTGCTTAACTATGGCAACTGACCATTTGGAGAAGCAAGACCAAAGAAATTTAACAGACACCTGATATCTTGGATCTTTTTCTTAACACCAAGAAACCCAGCTTGCCAGCACAGAATCCAGTTCTGTAAAGCGCACTCGGCGGCGGGTCTTCGTAGCAAGCACCTCAGCTGGAAGTGATTCGAGATGCTTCTTTTGTTTGAGAATCTGGCTGCCAAGGCCATGGAATGGCCCTCGGCAATGTCGTCGTTGACCCGCACGCATTCCTGACTCTGGCGTCAATCTGAAAGGCACTTTAAGCCACTCAAACTGATTCTTTTGTTTGAGAATCTGGCTTAGAGTTGCTTGCAGGTCGGCGTGGAAGCTTGAACACATTATACGCCTAATCGGAGAGCTCCATCTGCGTAATCGATTTTTTTCCTCGCGGTGATGGCATATCTGCAACTGCTGGGCGTTTGTGACCGTGATACGGGACCGGGAGCACTTGGGTGGGGACGTCATCGCGAGCAGAAGAGAAGCTGTTGTGAAATGAACTCCGCCGTCAGTTGAAAAGCTATTGTACCAGCAAATGGGCACAACTCTCAGTAACATACCTCCGAGTAACATAAAAAATGGGTTCCTGACGCTATTGATCTAGAGAGGTTTGTCTGTATAGCATTTATTACTATGATATATACTGTGATTTCCACCAAAATTCCGCCAAATCAACAAACTAATATACGGTTTGAATAAAATGTGTGTGGTGATACTGTACCGACATTCTGTCAAGCTGAAGGTTGCACGAAGTGGCAAGAAGTTGTCACCAGCATTAAATTCTGAGAAACCGTATCTGCATTCAAACGGATTGAGCAGCAACGATTGATGTTCAAATAATTCATTCGCTCAGAAGTGTTGCAACATCGCCTAGAGTCTCGTGGGCGTCGTCGACAGGATCGCTGTCTTTTCCTCAATAATGGACATTGCCAACTGAAGAGCAAGCTGACAGATTCTTGTACAACGTATAGCCGTTTAGTTACGACTACCAAGGTCTTAGGCTTCCGAGGTTTGTGCTCGGGGCTCGGCCGTTGGAAGAATAGTGGGTAAGGTATTTTATCTGGAAGAGGATGCCAAGATGGATGCTTTTCCTACCGTCCCCAGCCGATCGTCGTAGTGGTCCGTCCATAGCTCACTTATATCATGGTATCGCGGGTCTAACCACTACACCACGAAGATACGCCACCGCTACACGGTGAGTGGCCAGGCAATTGAATGTGTGGTGGCTATAATAAAAGGCGGCATACAGTCTGAAGTTTTGGATATCATCGCTGGCTGCATCCTACAACGCCCGCTGCAGACTATCACGGACAACATGGTCCTTCCGCTCACCCTTGTTAACGAGTTTGTATGATGGTGCGTTTTCGGATTCCCAAGCTGAACCGAGACTCGATTATCTCCATGAATCTGAAGTCTTGTCAACGCTTCCTGATGATATGACCATCGGTCGCGATTTGATGAGTACTCTTGGACTTACCATTGATTTCAAGAACGGGCGTGTCACTTGGGATGGAGCGAGTTGACTGTTTGCACCACGGAGAGCGATTCCGTGGCGCCGGAAAGAGCAGAAGACGAAGTCACGCTTGAAGCCAGTGACGAAATGTATGCCGGTGATGATTGTGCTGTAACCCCTAAGGATTTGTTGCCGGAGCACCTAGAAGCCGCTCTGCAGCATTGTTACCTGAAGCTCCAACAAGGGTACGTGGATCTGTATAATTGGCGTCTCGGCAGAATCTACCTGGATGACTACATACGTCCTTTGCGTGTCGATTACACGCCGTCGCATGCAAAACCCTACAGTGTCCTTCGCAGTCAAGAAGATGCAGCGCGTCGAGAAATGCAAAGCCTCCTGGAACTTGACGTCGTTGAGCAGATTTACGGCTCGGAAGCGGCAGCGCCAGCCTTTATCTTGGTCAATCCTGATGGATCGCTTCGACGCCTTGTCGGCTTTCGTCAGCTGAATCGATATTTGCGTCGCTCGCCTTACTACGTACCGAAAATTCGTGAAATCCTGCTTCGACTTGGCAAGGCCAAGTGTATGACAACTCTCGATACTAACATGGGCTACTTTGCACGACGTATCGCCCGACAAAGCCGTGCCGCAACAGCATTTTGCCTGCCATTCGGCAAATGCCAGTTTAAACGCCTGCCCATGGGGATCTCGACAGCCCCGGATGAGTATCAGTCGTGTATGGAAAGGATTCTTGGTGACCTCGACTTCGTCATTGTGTACTTGGATGACATCCTAGTGTTTCGGAGAATCACGTGGAGCATTTGGACCACCTTCGGAACGTATTTGACCGACTGCGTCAATGGGATGTGTGTAATAGGGGGCGTCGAACATGTAAAAAACCAGGTCATCTTTTTAGCCTCATTTCGCTCATATTTTGCCTTTCTTTTCGCTTATCTCTGAGATAAGCTGCCTCTGGAGGTAGCTTATTTCAGAGATAAGCGAGGGATCATTTGAATGTTCAACTTGCGCTCCATAAAGAACCGGCAAGGCCAAGACTGAGCGAGGCAAGGACCCCGCCAGCGCAGGACTACAGTAGATGCTCCACAGGGTGCAGGACTCGACGCTTCACAATGCGGAGAGATTGACGCTCCGCAAGGTGCAGCCCTCGGCGCTGCGCAAGGTACAGGGCTGGGGCAAGGGAGTGACCATGCAACCCAGCAGGTCAGTGACGCGCTACTGGTCGTGCAGGGTAGAGAAGTACTTCCTTCCCCAGCACCGCTCACCGGTTCCCCACCACACGGATCGGCTCGCATAGCTCCGACGTCACCGTGACAACGCTTGTAACGGGGTACGAAGTACCGTTACTAGCGTACACTGTAGTTGCAGGAGGAAGCTTTAATAATAAAACCAAGTGTTGGGTTCGGGGTAAAATCAACTCCGTTTATTTTTGGGACGGAGGCGGCGGCCATCCGTCTTCTTGTGAACCACTCAAATCTAAGGCGATGCCTGATTGGCTGAAAGGGGTCTGGCTCCCCACTTTCATCCAATCCGATGATGACAACGGGGCACACGCTAGCCGTGTGCCTGTACCTACTTGTGTGTATGTATCCATATGTAACCTGCCTACTTATGTAACTCTCTGTATCAGCCCGTTACATCACCCCCCTCTCAAAGTTGCACTCACCCACGTTGAGTGCCGTCGCAGCAAGAAAGGGATTGAGAGAGCGAGTTGGGCAACGGTCGCACGCAGTGGAGACACTGCGTGCCCATTCCGCAGAACACCATGTCGTCGACAAGCGAGTCCGGCGCCGGGAGCGCCGGTCCTTCGGCGTACCACGTCATGGAGAAGGACTTGAAACCGTGGGACCTGTACGACCTGAGCGGCGCCGAGAGACCGGAGAACTTGGACGCCATGAAGGAGTATTTCACGCGCTATCGGCAGATCCGGGGGAAGAGGACGAACAACGCGTACACACACGACGCGCTGCAGCGCTCGTGGTGTGCATTCATCCGCCGCTGGAACGCCGCTGGACGCGAAGGCCTGTCCTTCGCGTCGTGGCTCG
>BSXT01002812.1:0-12926 GCA_030267785.1 Phytophthora fragariaefolia | reverse complement strand
CATAACTAGTACTCCTCACCCAGCTCCTCCTCCTCGCCCTCGCCCTCAGCAGTCTCAGCAGACACCTCCTCGTAGTCCTTCTCCAACGCTGCCAGATCCTCACGAGCCTCCGAAAACTCACCTTCCTCCATCCCCTCACCGACGTACCAGTGCACGAAGGCACGCTTCGCGTACATCAGGTCGAACTTGTGGTCGATGCGAGAGAACACCTCGGCGATAGCGCTCGTGTTGGAGATCATGCACACGGCACGCTGCACACGAGCCAGATCACCTCCGGGCACCACCGTCGGCGGCTGGTAGTTGATGCCGCACTTGAAACCCGTCGGACACCAGTCCACGAACTGGATCGTGCGCTTCGTCTTGATGGTGGCCACGGCCGCGTTCACATCCTTCGGCACCACGTCACCGCGGTACATCAGACACGCCGCCATGTACTTGCCGTGGCGAGGGTCGCACTTGGCCATCATGGACGCCGGCTCGAAGGCACTGTTGGTGATCTCGGCCACCGACAGCTGCTCGTGGTAGGCCTTCTCGGCCGAGATCACAGGCGCGTACGAGCTGAGCATGAAGTGGATACGCGGGTACGGCACCAGATTCGTCTGGAACTCGGTCACATCGACGTTCAGCGCGCCGTCGAAGCGCAGCGATGCCGTCAGCGACGAGATGACCTGCGCGATGAGGCGGTTCAGGTTCGTGTACGTCGGACGCTCAATGTCGAGCGAGCGACGACAGATATCGTAGATGGCCTCGTTATCCAGCATCACGGCCACATCCGTGTGCTCCAGCAGCGAGTGCGTCGACAACACCGAGTTGTACGGCTCCACGACGGCCGTCGACACCTGCGGCGACGGGTAGATGGTGAAGCCGAGCTTACTCTTGCGGCCGTAGTCGACGGACAGGCGCTCGAGCAGCAACGCACCCAGACCCGAGCCGGTGCCGCCGCCCACGGCGTTGAACACGAGGAAACCCTGCAGACCCGTGCAGTTGTCGGCCAGCTTACGGATGCGGTCGAGCACCAGGTCCACGATCTCCTTGCCGATGGTGTAGTGTCCGCGGGCGTAGTTGTTGGCGGCGTCCTCCTTACCGGAGATGATCTGCTCCGGGTGGTAGAGTTGGCGGTAGGTGCCGGTGCGCACCTCGTCACAGACGCTGGGCTCCAGGTCGACGAGCACGGCGCGGGGCACGTGCTTGCCGGCGCCGGTTTCGGAGAAGAAGGTGTTGAAGGCGTCGTCTCCTCCGCCGATGGTCTTGTCGCTGGGCATTTGACCGTCGGGCTGGATGCCGTGCTCAAGGCAGTACAGCTCCCAGCAGGCGTTGCCGGCCTGGATGCCACCCTGGCCGAGGTGGATGGAGATGACTTCACGCATCTTGAAGAGAGAGAGGAGGGGAAAGTTGGTGGGTGGGTGGAGTTGACTTGGTGCTGGGACAAGAAGGAGACGCAGGCGGCGGGGAAGACGAGGAAGCTGTGTGATGAAGCTTACTCGAAGTCCGTGGAGCGGCTGCTTGACTCGACTTGTCGGGGAGCGGGCGAATTCGCGAATGAAGACGAAAGTGCAGGGCCGCGGCCTCTCCGCCAAGGGTCGCCGTAAATTACCGGAAGATACGGGAATTTACTTGCGATAACTGTGCTGTTTGTATGAGACATGGGTACACTTCTCGCGCGTAACGGTCGAGAATGCCCCAGAGGGCGGCGTTGCGACGCATGTCGCCTTGGCAGGTTGGACAGGTACTGCCCGACTGTTCTGTTGGGGTGATGCCCCAGTATCAAAACTTTGCTGTCTGTTTGTCGCCGGCAGACAGGATGCGGTCGTCGGAGAAGTACCGTTGAGAAGCAGCAACCTTCACGTTGGCAGCTGCGGGTGAGAGCATGCCGTGGCGAAACGCCACAGCCTCTCGGTGATAATTTTGAGAGAAGCAGCGCGTCGCATGCCGCTCTACTCACGAACGCTCTCCCATTCCCCCCGCAGCACACGCCAACAAGTTCCGAGGCAGCAATGCAACCAACAACCCACTTCGACTTCCGCAAACTTGCCGCAAATCGAGCAGAGTGATGGTCAGCTTCAACATCTATAGTTTGGTGTGCACCACCCCAACACCTTAGTGACCGGTCACAAAACGGGAGCGACCCGACACCTCAATCGAACATGGAGCGCTACGACCGCGGCGATGTATTGGGCGAAGGTACGTTCGGTATCGTGTACGCCGCCGTGCAGAAGAGCACGGGGCGGCGCGTGGCGATCAAGCAGTTCAAGCGCGGCAAGTTCAAGGACGGCGTGGACTTCACGGCGCTGCGCGAGGTGAAGCTGCAGGCGGAGCTCAAGCACGTGAACGTCGTGGAGCTGCTCGACGTGTTCGTGGCCAACGACACCATGAACGTCGTGTTCGAGCTGCTGCCGAGCAATCTGGATGACATCATTAAGGACAAGGCCGTGGTGCTCACGGCCGCGGACATCAAGACGTACATGCAGATGCTGCTCAAGGGGCTCGCCTACTGCCACGAGCACTACGTGCTGCACCGCGATCTCAAGCCCGAGAACCTGCTGATCGGGCCCGACGGCCAGGTCAAAATCGGTGATTTCGGTCTCGCCAGGGTCTACGGCAGCCCCAACCGCAACATGACGTCCATGGTCTGCACCATTTGGTACCGCCCGCCGGAGCTACTTTTCGGAGCGAGGGAGTACAGCGGATCCGTGGACCTGTGGGGCGCCGGGTGCATCTTCGCCGAGCTCATGCTGCGCACGCCGTATCTCACAGGCTTGAACGAGCTGGACCAACTCGGCAAGATCTTCCATGCGCTGGGCACGCCGACGGAGGACGAGTGGCCCGGCGTGAGCTCGCTGGCCAACTTCGTCGAGTTCACGCCGAGCACAGCGCCGCCGCTAGCGTCAATTTTCTCGGCTGCTTCGGAAGATGCTCTGGATCTGTTGGCCAAGCTGCTGAAGTATAACCCGGCGGAGCGAATCACCGCTGTCGAGGCCTTGAAGCACCCGTATTTCAGCAATTCGCCGGCACCCACGCCGGTCGAGAAGCTGCCGTCGACACCTGCAGCCCCACAAGCATGAAGTGTTAGACACAGTTAAGTGACGACTATGTCAATGATAATAAGTAACGCGTTTTAAGCTACTTGGTAGCTTGATTTGTAAGCGATTCAGTCCGAATACTCTGATTTTTTTCTTCTTCTTTGACCCTGCCGATGAGATGAAAATGCACCATGATTGTTGCTTTTCAATTTAAGTGCTTAGCAAGCAAGCAAGACTTTTACCTGTTTTGAATCGCACTAAAGAATGGCCACAAAGTGACCACCGTGGTCCGCCACAACATGGCGCGGTATCCAAAATAACAGCCCTGACTACATCCCACGAAAGTATATTTCTATCTTGCTTCGCAAGGAGTGGGAGGGAGATCAGAGTAAGTATGATTTCGATAGAGCGACACGATAGTGGCTGGGGCCAGAAAGTAAAGTTACATGTACTATATAACGTCACGAGTTCCGAAAGCAAATGGATACGCATTACGTGGCTCATGACTACAGCTACATTACCGTACAGCGTACTGCTGGGCTTGTGGAACAGATCCATTGTCTTCAACCTGATCAGCTAAGACACGGCAGATCATAGCTTGTGCATTTACGTTGCAAAGCGTGACAAAGCGGTCAAGGAACACATCCGAAGCCACCACGAGCGCGTACAGAGGGTCTGGAATGGCGGCGGTGGGGAACACAATGTTCCAGGCAGCTGTAAGAACAGTAAGCGCACCCGACGGGACCGGTGGCGCAGTGAGAGTGCACAAGAAGACGCCGAGGAAGGTTGTCAGCATGGCATTAGTTGACTGTGCACCCGTAACACCAGCGATATCAGCCATGAAGTGCACCACTACAGCCAGATAGATGGCCGTGCCAGGCATGTGAAGCGACGTTCCCACTGATAATACGAAGTGCATGATGGGGCACGGGACCCCACGAGAGACCTCCATACACTGCAGACTCAGCGGCATCGTAGCCATGGAGGAAGAAGAACCGAAGCTGTACACGTACGCCGGAAGCATTTGACGCATGAAGCGGAAAGGATTGCGCCGAGTGAATATCATGAAAGCCGCAGGAACTATCACCAGCATGTGCACAAGTACACTTACGACCATCGCTGCTACTACGAGCAGAACCAAGCGTATTGGGTGGTCGGACACCGAGTCTTCCAATGACTTGGCTAGAGACCCTGCAAGCAGGCTTAGCACTGCGAAGGGCGTGAACCGGAGAATCCAGTGAACCATGTTCACGAGTGTCTCGTTCACCTCACGAAAAAATTCCAGCAGCGGGTTGAGACTCGTAGGTCCGTGAAAGCTGTAGGCCAGAGTTGCTCCGAGCGGCAGTGAAAAGGCTGCGATACTAAGTAAAGTATTCGAGATGAAGGCTGCCATGATGTTGTCCGGTACGATCTGGTCGATGATGCTCAGCACGTTGTCTGACAGCGACGTGTTCGTTCCTGTTAGCGCCTCATTGCGCACGAGTGCACTATTGACATCGTTCAGCGCAAACTGTGAACTGCCAGTGACCGAAGTCGCCGAGCACGTGACACCTCCTTTGTCATCTGCCTCCAGATACTTGCCATTACCACACTGGATGCCGAAAATTGGGTCTGTGGTGGTTGTCGACTCATCATTCTGGTACGACGTGAACACTGAGTGCATGATGAAACCGGTCAACATTCCCTGCAGGATTGCAACGATGATCGACACGAGCAATGCCACAGTCACACGAAGACCCAGCCGCTTGACCAATCCTTTGCTTGTGATGTCCGCCGTGGCAACCACAAGGTTCACGAGCACCATGGGCACCACCACGCACTGCACGGCGCGGACGAAGAGGTTGCCGGGCGTCATGACCCACTCAGCCACCGTCGGATCAACGTCAAAGTGCTTGAGCAGCACGCCAACGGCGCTGCCAGCAATGATAGCCAAAATGATGAGCATCATGCTGCGCTTGGACGACCGGCCGTACATGGGCGAGGCCGTGATCACCACACTCGAGAAGGGCATGTTGGGGTCGTTGGCCGGCGTGCGGAAGTGGCGGAACGCGGCGTCGGGCGACTCGGACGCGTCCTCCTGGTTGACCGGCGGCAGCACCGAGTTGGGTCTCGCGCCCACGCCGCCGCTCTGGTCATTGGCCGCCGACGTGAAGTTCGTACGCAGCGTGGCCGAGTACGGCGGTGCCGGCCGCGCGTTGGTCTGCGCGTAGGGTCCACCGTAGAAGAAGGAGGACGACGTCTCACTGGAGAAGCCCGAGACGGGGCTCATGAGGCTGGGCGCCGACACTTCGCTGCTTGCACCGTCCTTGACGATGCTGCGGTCGAACATGGCGAACTCCTTCTGCTGCTGCGCCATCGCTGCCGTCCACGCGGGTGCACTCGGTGCCGATGGCGCGCGTGGAGCAATGCAGACAAGAATGTCGTGTAAAGAGCGGGTTTCTGAAAATAGCAGTATTTTTATCAGTTACTACGTTTTTTGCCTTTACCCGTATGACCGTACGGTCTTTAGGAAATGTACCATTATAGTGGTACAGCCGTTTGATGGAGGAGGCGCAGTGCATCATTGCAAGACTGAGCAGCCATGAGCCGCCCCGAGCACATCTCGCCGCCGGAGGTGCGCGCCCCGGACCCCTGGGCCAATGCCGCATGCTGTGCACTGATGTTGGCTTTGATTGCGGGGATGTGTGCAGCTTTTCTACGATGAGAAGGAGGCAGCCAAGTACAACTCGAGCTCGCGCATCGTCAAGGTGCAGCAGGAGCTGTCGTACCGCGCCATCGAGCTGCTGAACCTGCCCGAGGGCAAGGAGGCCTTCATCTTGGATGTCGGCTGCGGAAGCGGACTCAGTGGAGGTCCGTTGGTAACAAGTTGTGGGGCGTTTTTTAGAGAGATTTCGCTCAAATAACAGTTTTTATTGCTGATGCAGTGGCGCTGGAGGAGCACGGTCATGCGTGGGTGGGCGTGGACATCAGCAAGGACATGCTGGACATCGCCTCCGAGCGTGACAGCAGCGGCGATGTGTTCCTGCAGGACATGGGTGGAGGTCTCCCGTTCCGCCCCGGCGTTTTTGATGGCTGCATCAGCATTTCGGCGGTGCAGTGGCTGTGCTACTCGGACAAGAAGGAGCACACGGCTCGCAAACGCCTCACGCGCTTCTTCACGTCGCTCTACACTTGTCTAAAGGCCGGCAGTCGCGCGGTGCTGCAGCTGTACCCTGAGACGCCGGAGCAGATGGAGGAGATCTCGGGCACAGCCATGCGCTGCGGCTTCTCGGGCGGTCTCGTCATTGACTTCCCCAATAGTGCCAAGGCCAAGAAGTTCTATCTGTGTCTGTTTGCCGGATACTCAGATCAGCAGCAGGTGCCACAGGGCCTTGGCACGGGAGCCACTGCTGGACAGATCTCGTACGAAGGACGCGCCAGGAACCAGCGTGTAAGTTGGTTGACGTATACTTGCCGATATCCATGTCGCCCGCTTGCTGATATGCTTGCACTACGATTGATTTTGACAGCAACGTCGCGGCAAGGGTCGCGAAGCCATCAAGGCGAAGTAAGCTGCTGCTCGGTTCTTGTCCGCCAGAGCATATTGCAGAACCGTTCACTTACCGTTGATCTTTTCTCTTCGTTGCACTTCAGGGACTGGGTGCTCGCCAAGAAGGAGCGCTACCGCAAGCAGGGCAAGAAGGTCAAGGCCGACAGCAAGTTCACTGGCAGAAAACGTCCGGGAAAATTCTAATGTGCGATCTGTCGCTTTTGCAACTCATGTGCACAAGATTCAGCAGCGCTTCAATTCTCAAGTACCATCAGCCAGTGTGCTAGCGGTAGGCTTTTGTATAGAGTGCTGGGTATATATTACATTAGTCGAATCATGGTTTTGGGATGAAGGAAAACGGGATTATTTTCTGGTTATCGAGCTGTGTTAGTATGTCGTTCTCCCGAACTTCTCAGCCAGACAGCGGGGCCGCCTCTAATAGATAGATGTCTTCAACTAGCTTGAAGGAGTGGTGTCAGGTGGGGGCTCATCCTTGACTATCTCACCCTTCTCGTTGATCCGATCAGGCGCCTGCGGATTCACGTTGATTCGTCCGACAATAATGCATTCGGGCTCAATCTTGACCGTTTTGGCAGATATGTTACCGAATACCTGGGCCTTGTCACGCAGTATGAGCTTCTCTACGTTGATATTGCCCACGACTCGACCACCGGTGATATACACTTCCTTCATGTTGTCGACGTTTCCGTAGAGGGCACCACGTGTTCCAATAACAAGAGAACCCTTCGAGTTGAGTTTACCCTCGAATTCACCTTCAATTCGTAGCAGACGCTCGAAACTCAGTTCACCTTTCATCTTCACTGCAGCTCCGATGGTAGTTTCTGGTTCGGCATCGATTATGGGGACTTTGACTTGGCGAGGCACTGTATAATTTGGCGTCAACGGTGGGGACCCAGTTTGTCGGTTCAAGTGATGGCGGCCTCGTCGCATGGGTGACATGTTGTAGTCTTGCTCCGAGTACGTGTCATCGGGGTAGTCCGGCGGTGCCGTTGGCACGTTGGAGCGTTTGGGTTTCGGCGGCGGATTGCGTGGTACGGGCGCGTCCTCCATCTCAGGAGAGTACGACGACCGACTGTAGGAGAATTGGGAAGGGATGCGCGGCAGCGAAATCCTCGCTCACCTGTTCGAAGCGTGCGGGAGCGAACAGCAACGATCTCTCCTGCTTGGTGGGTCGGCTGGGGTGCAGATATTCCGGTTGTAGTCGCGGACTCGAGTCTTGGCAGGGTTCGTATGGAAGAAACAGTGGAGCACTGGCGAAATACTTCAGACTTCACAAGGAAGAAGCGAGCGTGCACGAAACACAGTCGTGGTCAGAACCGATGGACTGCAGCACAGACTCCGAGAATTAGTCGTTTCTCTGCTATTTCAGAACGCTCGAAGGAGATGCATCCACATTCACGTAAGAATAGAGGATGAGATGTATTGATAAGTTCCACATGATTGAAGACTGCAACTACAACCTACAAATTCGGCTGTGCTACCACAAACACCGATTTTGGAGAATACTTGAAGAACTCAATACATATTCATTTGGTGCGAATTGTTGCTTGATCATACCTTGTACCATGGTTCTGCAGCAGCAGCTTGATAATACGATGGAGCAGACATCACCTTCCACTGGAAGGAGTGTGAGCTCACACTTAAGAGCGAGCTACGAGGTATTCCTAGCCGTGACTTAACTTAGCAGTGGCAAGTGCTACACACGTTCGAGGCCGTGCGGCCCAAGTAGCGCTGAAGAAGTGCCTGACGCTTCTCGACAGCAACTCCACTGCTCTTCAACGGGACGCGGTAAGCAGCCTGGCCGCGCACAGGGGCGATCTTGAACTCGCCCAAAAGCTCCGGACACTGCTTCAGACCCTCGCCAATCTGCTGGCACTCGTTGAGCAGGTCGAACGCCGTCGAGTGCGGCACGACCGAATCGTGACGGTAGTCAGGGTGGGCGCGCACAAATCGACGCATCCAGGTGGCGGCCGTCGGCAACTCACCCGTCGCACGCTTGGCGATGAGGCACATATACTTCTCCACCAGTGTGCGCGTGGCTTCATCGCACTCAATATAGTCGAGGTAGGCGTACACCAGAGGAATTAGACCAGGGAAATACGAGCCCTTGCCCAGCATGATTTCGGCAATAGTCATGAGCTCGCATGCGTCGGGGTCATCGTGCAGGTGGCACGCACCCTTCGACGGGCAGTCGTCAACTTCAGGAGGAGCCATGTGGCAACGGAAGTGGAACTTCTCGTCCAGCACAGCATTCACGCGGTGGGCAGCTTCCATGTTGTCGTTCACCTTGGATAGCGGAGTGTACAGGTTCAGGTCGAAGGTGAGGATCACACGCGACACAAGAGCAATGAACACCGTGAACGCAGCGTTCTCAAAGTCTGTCAACTGAATCTCCATAGAGCGGAACTCAGTGCGCCAGCCGATGTGAGGATCTTCCGTGCTCGATGGAGCCGGCGGAGGCGGTTTCCAGCGCACAGTCTGCCAGTTGGTGGACTGAATGTTCTCAAAGTGATCCGTCTCGCGTTTGTTGTCAAGGTGCAGGCGCTGCTGGTAGATGACGAGCGGATCGCGGATGAACAGATGCGAAATGTGGAGGGCTAGAAGGTGATCCACGCCAGCATCAACCAAAGTCTTGTATGAGTCCTCATCGTAAGGAACATCGACGTCGTTGTACTTGTCCGTCAGCGTATGCGGATCTTCTCCCTGCTTGTGGTTGCAGATGAACGTCGAAATACCCTCGTACCGCGACTTTGGGAGACGCTTGATGCCATTGCCAGCCATCTTGGCGTACTTGGTCTTGGTCTCTTCATCTGTCGGGGGCGGGGATTCACCAAGCTCCTGAGGCGTTCGGTCATCCACCGAGGCGGAGATCGTAGCCCAACGCACATCCGTGTCAGCCAACCGGCCCTTCAGGATCGGCGTGGCGGCCGTCAGCGCCAGCAAGATGGGTGATAGAACCCCTAGGTGGTCATACAAGTGCCTCGACTCCCCCACGTTCTTGGCCTGGAACGTTACCTGCAAGCAGCACATGCCCATGCCGAACGCCATGGCGTCCATGTGGATAAAGCCCGGGTAGGGTTCCGCCTTGTGGTCGTGGTCCACCGTCGAGAGCTTGCGCTTGGGGTGCTCATTGTCCACATTCTTTCTCAGCGTCGCGGGCGGCGGCGGGGACTTGGACATGGCCTCAGCGTTGTCATCCGAGTTGGACGTGGAGCTGGGCGACGTGGGCGCCGAGGCGTACGGACTAGACGGCGATGACACGTCCTTCTTGGACTCGTAATTGGGGCGGGACTTCTCGGCGTTCCACGAGGCCTGCTCCTCCTCCTGGCGGGCCTCCGTGTACACGTCGCGGAAGATCGGCACGCGGATGTCCACCTTGCGCGTGCGGCGCTGGCGGATGTTGCGCGTGAGCGTGGCGAAGCGCGGGTGCGGGTTGATCACGGCGTCACTGATGTAGTCCGACATGGCCACGGGGCCGTGCGGCTGGCTGGGCGGCACCGTGAAGTCGCCCACGCCCATCATGGGGAAGGCCGTGACGGACGGCGCGATCTCGTCCTCGCGCAGCAGCGCCAGCAGGCGCGCGCGGCGCAGCCGCATGTTGCCCTCGACCTTGCGCAGGTCGCTGGTGAAGCCTCCGTAGGGCGCGCTGGGCGTGCCCTCGATCATCCAGGCGCCGTACTCGGGCACCCAGTTGCAGCCGTCCACGCAGGGCTGCGGCCCTGCAGCCGAGGGGCTGGCGGGGTCGCGGCCCTGCTCCTTGCTCTGCTTCTCCTTGGCCTGCAGCTGCTGCAGGATCTCGGCGCCGCGCAGCGCCAGGCGCGCGCGCTTGGCAGCCGCATCCATCTGGAAGACGCCGTACTCGAGCTCGTCGCCCCACTTGAGCTCGTCGCCCTCGATGTCCTTCACGCGGCGGTACGTGTGCAGGAACTGGTCGATGCCCTGCGCGCGCACGTGCTGCAGCCACTGCAGCGCGTCGGGCCAATCCAACGGGCTTCCTTCGACGAGCAGACCCATGGCGCTTGCTCTGGCTACGGGAGGGGCTTGGGCTGCGTGCGGGGAATTGGAATGTGGCGTCTTGGCTGGCTAAAGTGAAGTGATGGCCGCGGACGGACGCCGATTGGGCGGAACAGGCTGATGGACGAAGTACGCGAGAAAAGGTGGCACGGGCTCAGTATCGAAACGCACTTTGTACCGTACGCTGATGACGAAGGTGATCCACGGCCTGCGATACGTCAGTCAAGAGCCGCCGCCCGTTTTTATTTAACGAGCCCCATCCCCCGCGTGTTGACGCAATCGAGACGACACGCCGCAGAAATCTTCGACCGACGCCAGGATGGACTGAAGTGGGTGGAATCTGCAGAGTCGCGGGGCGGTTGCGGTACGCTCGCCGTTGCGGTGCCGTGCCGTTCCGCCGCTGTACATGTAGCAGGCACCGGTTCAAGGTCTGCGCAGGTTATTAATACCCGCCGTTACTGCGAGGATGAAAACTAAAGCTAGCCGGGGGCGCGCAGTTCGTCATTCTTGCAATTATCGTTTTCAAAAGCAATCAAATGGGCAAATAAATCTGGTATGTGAGCAACATTTTCAATTGCTTGTTAATAGCATCATGCGCGGCATGCGCGGCATGCGCGTGTATTAATACAAACAGCAGATCTCAGATTCGCGTCCGCTGCTATCTATTCCGTGTATTCCACTTTTGGGGCACATTTTCGCAATTGGCTCAGTACCCTCAATGTAGCAGCGACTTGCTCCCAGATGCGGAAATGCTTCCAACGGTTTCCGCCAGACTCAAGGCTTCAGGAGTTCATCTCGTCTCATCCGAAAAGCCCTCTACCCGCTGGTTGGCTATATCCATTGCCACGCCCCCCCCTCCCCCAGATCCAGGGGGATCATGAATGGAGAAGAATGCGTGTAAGTTACCTTTGTGGTATTAAGTCGGAGTCAGGATTTGATATCCAGCCTGGTAAAATCCTGCAGGAACTAACCTTGCTGGCATATATAAATATTAAAACCATTGTGGATCCCCCTTATCCAGGATAGTAGTTGTTTCATACCAGTAGTAGCACTACTGGCTTGCATTCTACAGTAATAACGGCCAGCAACCGACAAACGTTAATGCATGCCTTTGGACTTTACGACTAAACCTTTTGAGGACTACGGTACTACCGCGATCCTTCGAATGATTTCAACATGGTGCCCAGCAATTGCAATTGCTCACTTTATCTGCAGAGACTACGTTCGTATTGGGCATAAAACGGTTTAATGTCTCTCAGTTTTATACCCCTGTTAATCAGGTCGTGATCAGCTTTACCTAATCCCGCACCCGTTGAAAACCCATGGCCAAAACGTACATTAAACTTTTAATCTGTCCATCCTAGTCTGTCCCTGTTGAAGTAAGCGACAAAGATTTTGTATGTCTGGTCGCAACAGGCAATTCTATGAGGACAAATTTTGCTCGAATTTGTCGATATCTAACCTTTTGAAGAGTCGCAGGCGCTCATCCTCGCCCCCTCCCAGCAACTACATTGAGATCTTCCCCGTTCTCGGTTTCCGAGGCTGAGTCGTGTTCCCCTCTGTGTGACGCGTACTCAACATGCGCGATCCCAGACTCGTCCTGGTGTTCTTGCAGATGTACCGAGCGCGCACTCGAGCCGATATGACGCTAAGGGATCTCCACCGGCGCTTGAAGGATGTAATGGGCCCTCTGTTTTTACATGTGTCATCAGACACCCCTACATGCATGACATAAGTAGGTACAGACAGCACACGGCTAGCGTGTGCTGAGTTGGCTCTATCTGATTGGCTGAAACGTAGGGGAGCCAGATCCCACTTTCATCCAATCAGCTGTTGACCTGTATTTGAGTGGTTCACATTAGTCCTAAGGGCCCGCGCCCTTGTCTAATAATAAATCAGAGTTGAATTTACACTGGAATTAATACTTGGTTCGCAGTCTAACTGAGAACGGGACGCTTCCTCTACCGCTACGTGTAAGCCAGTGACGGGCATACTCTAGGCCCGTTACACCTGGTAGCACTTAGTAGTCCTTCCCATGACCAAGTTCGACATGAGTTAGAACCAGCCCGCCGGACCCCCAGCCATGACGCTGGAGCATTTGGCATTCCCTCATCTCACGTCCATCGAGTGGCAGGCACTCCACCGCCTCGTGGCGGTGTCAGGAAAAGTGGTCGTCACGTCGCTGCTGAGCTCAGCGACTCCCGACCAACATCGCCAAGCCATCCAAGAGTTCATGGTTCGCGAGCTCGCCGAAGCAAAGCGGCGAGTATCAACTCCCTCGCATCCCTCACGGAACGACGCCGTGAAGATGGAAACCTCCACGTACTCTGGGTCTGGCCCAG
>BSXT01002811.1:0-12256 GCA_030267785.1 Phytophthora fragariaefolia | reverse complement strand
GTACTTAAGGCAATTAATAAAATCAGTTTGGAAAAAGACACGTAGCGTCTAGTTGCCTTGGCGTTAAGGCTTTAGACTCTAGGAGTCCGTAGATAGGGATCGTACGGACTCGTACTCAGACTCGGTGAGTCTACGTCTTCCTCTGACGCACGCTACGGCAGCCCCGCTGCATAACCTCTCCGGCCTTTGTACAAATTCGCCCCACGATGGGGATCGATCCACTGACCTCCCGGTCCCAGTGTCAGGGTGGGACCACTGGCCCACTGGGATCGGTTTCAGCGACCTCTGGACCGTACAGGATGGCTGGCATTGTGGACATGGCGCAAGTGGGAGTGTCTCCAAGTTGAGTAACTGGTCAAAGCAGGTTCAGGAGTAGATGCAGTGCTTTCTCCGAGCGCAACCGGCGTTATCAGTGAAAAACAAAAAATAAAACTGGTCCAAGCACGGGTAAAACCTTGAAGTACTTGAAGTCTTTTTTTTTAGAAAACGGAATGTTCTTTCGAGATTTTAAAATAGGTACGCTGCGGGATTTCAGCCCAAATTCCCGATGTTGAGTCACTTCCACTAAGTGCGAGCACAGAGAGCGAGTGTCCCCGGTTGTTCTTTTGATAGTGTTCGGGCGGAGCTGAAATCGGTTCACCTTCTGCACTATAAAACCTTTTTTACAAGCCGTTCCCTCGAACTGAGGAAACGTTAGTTTTGACTGTAGGAATTTGAATTTCACCACAGGCCCAACACCATAGGACAAAGACCAGCAGGACAAATCACCTGGAGCAGGTCAAAAGCAAACGTTGCCTCTTCTCGATCAGCCGCAAACGCACGTCGAGTCCGCAATTCGAGGTGCTGTGAATGTTGCGCGAGTGTGAAGAAATTCGAGGGCGACGGGCATCTCTTCATTCTCACCGCTCATCCTACCACTTCAAATGAGGCCAAGCCTCGTCGGATCCAGCGGCCCAAGTTGAAAGATGCCAGGCCTCAGTGCGGCTCAGTTACCAGTTGAAACCCTTCCCGTGGGTGACACCGTAGAGTATTACTCTATGGCGTTCGCCTGCGGCGATTCGCGTGGGCTTCGCTCGGCAAAAGCCCTTCGGGTTGATGACACTCCTGGCGAGCGTTTCGCGATCACTGTAGACCCCGATGAAGTAGTCCCCCTGGAAAACATGTTAAGACGAATTTTTGATCGCTTTGGCAATTGCTTCAAGCACGAAGCTGCGAAGCTGCAAAATGGAGAAATATCCCTCGTATAGACTTGTTACGGGTAGTGTCGAAGCACCGAGACGCTCCAGCGGTCTGAAAAGGGTTCTTGCGAATGCTGTTCATGATGCGTTTGAAGCTGCCACGCGTTGTGCGGAGGCGGACTCCGAGCAAATTGAGCACGGCGGTCACCACAAGGTTGAAATACCAGAAGCAAGTGTGCAGTCGGGTTCGGATGCCAGCAATTCGCCCAGGGTTGCCATGGCTCTAAATCCACCGATTACGACTGGAGCACCGCCTTCAGGGAAGCTATCGCCAGATTCTGGAAGCGAGCAAACGCCTGCACAGCCACCCTGCGCTGCTACGAATATCGTTGTTGTAAACTTGGTGTCATCGTCTGATGATGATGAAGAAGCTGGATATCGTGGAAGCGAGGAAACCATGTCTGCTATCTTCGTTGAAGCTGCAGCATGGATAAGCTCTATCCCTCCGAATATCACTACAGAGTCTGGAAGCTCTCTTGTGGACCATGCTACCGCGCCAAACTCCACCCAAAATGAACTTGTTGAGCCTCCGCTGAGCGATAAGGCTTTACTAAACGTGGGCGATTATTTAGATAAGATTCCCACGCGCTATCAAAGGGCGCGAATTCACAACCAGGCAAAGCACAAACCCGGCGGCTACTACCAGCATCGTTCGCGTAAGCGGCGACACCAACTGGAATGTGGTGTGACAAAGAGCGGACGCAGATTTATCACGCAAGGTCGCTAAAAGCTAAGAAGGTGAAGGAATTGCTGAGACTTCCAGGTGTTCGATCGCGTCTTCGAAACCTACACACTCGACGTCACGCTTTCACGGAGCCCGTTGTCGATAAGCGGCATCTGATGAAGGATGTTCCGTGGCCGGTTGGGGTTGAGTACATAACGACCTGCGTGAACGAAGACGGAATATAATTTCCAGATATTGGCCAGTATGAAAAGTGCAAGTGCGTCGGAGATTGCTTCCTCGACACATGCGACAACGTAGTAACGGCAGTATTTTGCACCCCTGATTGCTGCAACCTGGCAGCCGTCTGTAGTAATGCTCCGCGCGCATTGAACTCGCTCAAATTATCCGACACTGGGCGCATTGTCCTGGGTGTTTACACTACGACAGACTTGGATATGGACGACATTGTAGGAGAATATGCGGGGAAGCTTTGTGAGTACGACGCGCTGATCTCCGGACAACCGGATCAAGCGGTAAAGACGAACGCTGGATAAACAATACTCTACAACGCGAAGTCTGTCAGAAACAAGTTCGTTTACGTGGAGGCGGTTGCATGTAGATTTACCACGAGATTCATTAGTCACGCCTGTGATCCCAACGCTGCATTTATGAAGAAGCAGAATAGGTCGAGCGTGAAAGTGTTTGTCGGGATGATCAAGGACGTTAAGGCGGGGGCGCAGATTACAGTAGACTACGGCAACTAACGCTGGATTACGTGTTCCTGTTGGGACTGCTGGTTAGAAAAGGAGGAGGGAGCAGATAGCTAGCGTTTCACGTTGAACACTTTCATCCAAATACTCGGGTAGTAGTTGTAGCTAAACATAACCTGCTTCTAGCGCGCAGGTCTTATCCTACACAACGAGTTTCGGTTGATCGCTGGGCGAGATGCACGAGCTATGGGACATGGCGATCGCGCGTTTCCTCGGGTGGTTGGTGTCGCCAGGCACCTGGATTAGTGTTTAACCAAGCATGAACTCTTACCATTGCTGGAATCAGGCGCTGGACGTCAACGAGAGCGAAGGCTCGCTATTTCGCAAAACCCTCGGGCCTATGCGCTGAACACAAGTCGTGTCAACCCCAACAGGCCATCAAGTAGCTGCAGTACGCACTGGTGGCTACGCTGGAGCTCTACCAAGTCAACGCCGGACCAACGCTGGGGGCGCGGCCAGTGACGTAGTCAATGGAATTTACTGCGGTGTTCTTCTTCTTCCTCCTGCTGACGAGTAGTTGTCTCCCGTCACCGTCAACACGACTTGTGACGCGAAGAGTGTGGTGTAGCGGGATCAGCAAAATCTGCGAGATTGCTGGATCCAACTTCCCAACTTTGCCCGAACACCGACTTACGGAGGGGGTTCCCCGATGATCCGTGATCTGTGCTGAACTTGGTCACCTTGTGTACCCGTCGGTAGGGCTGGCTCTGCTCCGCTGGTAACTGGTGAAGAGTCCAAGTGTTGAAGAATGAATGTCTTGGCGAGACTTGGGGATCTTGGCAAGTAGGGTGGAAATCCTCACACTACTCGCGGTATAATGCCCAGATCCAGTGGTTTTTCCGATTTGGATCTGGAGGACCGTGGATCAAATACTCTGGATCTGGATCCGGCCGTGAGTTGCCTTGTATGGTGTCCCTTGCCTTTGCGTGTCTTCCTTTCGTGTACTTGTCGCTTCCTGTAGCGGGATGTTGGGTCTTGAGAAGCGAAGGATCCCCCGACCAAGCAGTGAACTCCGGTAAATCAATATTATGCACTTAGACTATAGATCACTAGTAGATTGGATCTAGCCAACCAATATATTATCCAGATATAATACCCACCACTAGATCTCCTATAGACTACCTCCGTACACCTTGGGGGACAATATAATTCCCGATTCCAGGCGAAGAGGAAGGCGCTTGCGATGTCCAAGGTAAATTCGGTTCTGTTTTATAGTTATGCCCTATACCATCCTGTATCCTATCATCCCATCTGGCTTCAAACACTTCCTTTACCCTTGCTATGTCGTCCATGTTGTATATATATTGTTGTAGAGGCCCAATCCAGCCGCCAAGCTCCAGATCCACTTATTACATCATAGACCCACCATATCAGATCCAGATCTACCAGTCGCCTGGATCTAGATTTAGAACCCTTGGGCCTTCCTTCACCACACGTCCGTATACCCGAACCCATCCATCCGGCCTCTGAGTTCAGATCCGTCTAATTCTGGATTACAAACCACTGGATGTCTAGATCCAATTTCATCCGTGGATCTAGGCTTCCGACCGCCTGGATCTAGAACCCGCCCCTGTCATCCGCCCTCGTTTCATCACTTGCATACGTGTTAGGCTTGTCAGCTTCCTTCCACTTGTCCGCAATCGCCTAACACAGTTCAGCACTTGGAGCCGGGTCGTCTGTCACTATTATGAACCAATGACATGGTCTGGATCCATCAGCGTCAATCTCGAAAAGTACCGCTTCTCCACAAGCGCATGAAACACGTGAACAAACGAGCCGAACTCGAACCAAAACTTGCACGGACACCATTTGCGTCTAATTTCCACCGACGAACCTGTCAGCGGCTGATTGAGAACTTCCATCCTCGCGTAATTTGTACCCATTTGTGCCGAGACAGCAATTCCAACCTCGATACGCTTTGTAGGATTCACCTGAACTCGGCGGGCAGATCACGACAGAACGTTAACTTTCGTTGTATCGGTACCAAGGGCATCTTGGCGCCACACTTACAGTAAGTTTTTGCGGGTTATTTCGTTTGCCCGGCGAATGAGAGATTCAGAAGGCACGATTGTATTGAGGATTGGCCGCAGGTTAGATGAGTCGTGCTGACAGCAATCACGGAGCTCGCGAAGAAGAGTGCCCATTATCAATCTACGTCTCATGGTCTAATCCCGCTTGAAGTTGTTAAATGTTTCTACAGGATTATTTGTGGTGGAAAAACCACTTGCAGTATGATACACGTGCCAATTGCTAAACCGTCCGAACAACCACTGCTGCTGCATGTAGAGCGAGAATTGTCGAAGAGCCGGATCGGTCATCCAAGATTGAATAATTTGATCCCGCATCACCAAAAAGCCTTGCTCGGTGCTCACAAAGTTAAGATCGTATAGATTTTTGACCAAGCTTAAGTACACGTGCGAGGGCGATTTCCGTAGCGCTTTGTGGACGTTTTTCTTGGCGTGAAAAAAAAAACACGTCAGGAAACGGAAATGCGGGTGGAAACCAAAGACTGCTTGGAGCGCATTGTACTGAGCTTGGTCTGCATCAGCCATTGCAAATTGCACTTGCAAAGGTTGACCTCAAATCCAACCGAACAAATGCTTCAGCGACGCAATGCGGCGGTGTAGATATCTTCGACCTCTTGGGAGACAACAAAGAAAGCTACTAAATGGAATCCATGCGGGCGATCGGACACACCAACCACGATCACCGGGTAATCAAGCCGGTTTAATTTGTACGTTGCATCAATATGCAAGACGAAATGCTCTGGCGGTACGGCGAGCCTTACCATTAAACCCTTCGTTGAACGACCGACAATAAATGGGCTCTCATCAGAACCATCACCAACTACTGGGTTTCCATTCACGTCAGACTCCCACGTGAACGTGAAAGGTTCGGTCATTCCTTCGTCTTCCGTGAAGGTCTTTTCGTCAACCCACTTCCTAATATCGTCAACACGTTCGGGGTTGTCTAGCTGCGTTCGAGCGAAGTGGTTCACATAGTTTTGAAACGTGACCAGACTGGGTAACTCCTCCAAGGGCACGGCAAACTTTCTCGCCACTGAACGGCGAATGCGCATGGGCAGTAGACGTTCCTCCGTCAATTCCCTACACAATCGCTGCTGCGCGCTAGTAAGTTTAGGCGCTTGGGTGACGACGCTTCACTGAAGTGCTCTCCGTACTTGTAGATTGAGGTCAGACCTGTTGCTATGCAGACAAGCATTTTGGCACGCCAGGAACAGCACTGTGAATCCACATCGTCGCATAGTTCCGACTTGCACTGTAAGAGACGATAGCGCATCTTATGTGGGCGCTCCGAACTACATACGGTGCACGTCATCTTGTTACTCCTGTACATCTGGTAGTACTTGCGATTCCCGAGAACTGTGTCCGCCTCCTCTATAGAAAGACGCAGGGCGACGACTCACCATGGTACGCGCATAGGCACCTTCTCGGCTTCCAGCGCTGACTACCCCCCCTCCCATCTTCTCATATCGTGCGCGCTTTTACCTTCACGTTACTGTCTGGTCATGAAACTTACGAGGACGACGACTTGGGGGTCGATCCACGGCAAATTTAAATCGGGCTAACGCATCAAGGTCCAGGACCTCCGTCATGTGTTAGTCGCGCGCTTTTGCGTGATTACAGTTAAACTACCGTATTTGCACATGACTTGGAGATACTTGCGCAAAAGTGGAGGATATTTGCGCAGAACTTGAGGAGATTTTGCGCAAAACTAGGGGACATTTGCGCAAAAGTAGAGGATATTTGCGCAAAAGTAGGGGATATTTGCGCGAAACTGGGGGATTTGTGCGCAAACCCGGGAAATAACTTGGGCAAAAACTAAGGGATATCTCTCGCAAAACTGAAGGATTCATTATATTAAGCTGATTGACATTTTAGCGAGTGTCATCTTGCCAAACTACCGATAGTCACATTGGGTTCAATTTACTATGATAATTAATATATCAAATAATGTGAGTCATTGATTATTGAAGGATATGTAGTTTTTATCTGTATTGTGTACTGTAGCTTGCACATGTCCGCCTGTCTATCCTTCTGCCTGCACCTCCACCGTCGTGCCTGTCTATGGTTTTCACCATCTTACTGTGCTTGTGCTACGACATATTTTTCTGTGCTAGTCAGCTTTTTTCTTGTGTTTTGACATTTTTCTCCCCATGTGTGCTCCAATAAGTCGGGTATATGTACCCCGACCATACGGTACACGATGCATTAATCGCAAGATTTGGAGCATGTGAAGTGTGAAAGCACCGGAACCTGCGTACATAACTACTACATATCTTATTCCGCCAATCGCATGCTGCAGCACCTCGCCGACGCAGACCGCGTCACACTGTAGGCGCCAAGCATGCAGCTTTGTGCTATAATACTGTACTCGCTGCTCTTTGCTGTTTTAATTTTAATAACGATAAATATATATCACGGAATACTCGACTCTTTATGCCTGACGATGAAGACACATGCACGTGGGCATATATACGTGTATCGTTCCTGGGATCAACTACTGTAGACGCTGTAAGCGTAAGCAGATGTTCCTAGTACTACAGACATATTAATAATTGCCCGGCCATGCATTGATCTTGTGTCATCCAAACACTCGGCTATCCTGTGGGGCGTCCTATCACTGGAGGACAGTTGCACGCTATGGATTCGATAAATCCTGCACGAAGACATGATGAGGCGTCGTAAGGTTTGGGACAATATGATCGTTTAGATATATTGTGCTACCGATCCGTTTGCAGCTAAACTCACTGCCCTTCTTGACTCTTCCACTCGTGGCCCTCCCACGCTGCGTGTGGACTTTATAAGTTACTCCCAGAATGAATACTCCCTTTCAATATAAAATATAAGAGTGTAACTTCCAATCAAGACAAGTGGCCAAAACCTTGTAATCTTCATCATATGCCGATGTGCTTCGCTTTGCGTAAAGCCGAACCATGCATGTGAAATCCAGCCATTCGATTGTCGTGACGGAGCTTCCACTTTTGTACCACCAGCTCCGCTGCCACCAGTTGACTAGAGCCCGAAGAGAGCCTTCACACCCTACTTACCACAGCTCTCAGTCTTGAATTTTCTGCCTTTCACTCAAGCGAACCCCCGATTCTCGTCATGGGCAAACCATTCTTCACCATGGAGGATGCCAAGGCCTCCTTTAATCTCTTCTGTTGCGTCTATGGTATCGGCACTCTCGGCATGCCTGGCAACTTCTCGCGTGCTGGACCCGCTCTCGCGATCGCTGCAATGGCATTCATGGCTTTCGCCAACATCTACGGCGCGGTTGCTATTTGCCGCGTTATGCTGCTAGCACCTACATCTGTCAAGACTTACGGTGACCTTGGCGAGTGGGTCATGGGTAAGTGGGGGCGATACCTCACTGTTATTGCTCAAATGGGCAACTGCCTGATCGTGCCATGCGTGTTTCTGGTGCTTGGTGGCACCCTACTGGACGGTCTCTACCCTAACGCCTTCAGCACGACGACGTGGTCTATTCTCATGGCACTTACGGTCTTGCCAATTTGCCTCGTACCGACCCTCAAAGAGGGAGCTGGAGCTGCGTTTGCGGGCTGCATGGGGACACTTGTTGCAGATGCAATCGGTATTGCTGTTGTGATGCATGGTATGCGAGGTCATCCCACTGCGCCTGCACCTGATCTTAACTTCAAGCAAGTTGTCGGTGCATTCGGCAATCTAGCACTTGCGTACGGTGCTGGCATCGTAATCCCGGCCCTCCAACGCCAGCACAGTGACCCCACTCGGATGCCGCGTGTTGTATTCGTTACGATGGCGTTCACTACGTGCTGCTTCCTGGTGTTGGCTAGCACGGCCTACTCGTCTGTTGGATGCCAGATCTCGGGAAACCTGCTCTGGTCGATCTACCCCGAAGCGGACACTGGGTTAACAACTCTGGGATTTTCGTCGGATTGGGGCGCGATTGTGCTCGCGTACATGTTCATGCAGCTACACATCACAATCGCATTTTCCGTCATTCTAAACCCAGCCTTCTACATCACCGAGCGCCTGATCCTTGGCATGCACCAGCGAGCACCCGAAGACATCGAAAACAATTTGTTGAGCTACGCGGAGGCCTCAACACCAAACGATGCTGATGATCATGCTGAAAAGTCTCGTCTATCTAAGCGTTCCTTTATTTCCGTTGCTGACAATGAGAATGTTCACCTCGGTGAGCCTGAGGCGGAAGCTGCTGAGTACCGAGGGGCGAATGCTATCAAGTACGTTCTTCTACGAATTGCGATCGTGATCATCCTGGTGATTGCGTCGATTATTTTGAAGGATCACTTCGCCGTCTTATCGGATTTCGTTGGAGCATCATGCATCACGATGCACTCCATAATTCTGCCAATTGTGTTCTTAATGAAGAAGCAATGGCCTGTGATGCCGATCTTGGAGAAAGTAATGGCAGTGATTGTGACTGTGGTGTGCTTCTGTCTCGGCTGCAACGTCACCTACACATCGGGGGAAAACTTGTTCTTCCCCAGCGACGAAGGTGTAGAATTCCCGTTTTGCGGGCCGGAGTATGAGAACACAGTGTACTACAACTATACGGCTGCCCACGAGAACTAGTTCGAGGAAGATTGATACTTCTCCATACTACAATAATTACATTCTTACAACCAACCACCAGAGTTTGTCCAAATTCGATGCTTCCTAAACATTAATACTACGGTATAGTATACAGTACTACTACCTCCGTTCGGAAATAGATACCCGTTTTTTTTTTGCGCAGCGCTCCGCCGCGTTCATTTTCCTGATTATAAAATTGAGGGAGTGCTGCGGATCTAGAGTTGACACTATGCGAGGCGCAGTCTAGAGACGCGCAGGAGTTAAATGGTGGGAGGGCTGAAGATCTAGAGATTACTCAAAGCGAAACACAGTCCAGAGAGGCGCAGGCGTTCTTGTTCCGCCGTGCTAAAAGATCTAAGATCGCACTAGATACTTGAGGGGCGCTAGATTTGACTGTGGGTGCTCCGAGGATCCCACTTACTGCAATGGACAGCATGGAGGTGCTCGCATTGGCGAGAGATGTAGCATCGCATGGCAATGGCGTTGGAAGACTATCCAAATATCCCTTTTTATCGAGACCGCCGCAGTTCTTCCACACCATCCGGGCAATTTACACTTGTCTTCTGAGTAATGTACAGTACCGCTCCACAACCGGAGAGTGGCCAACGTTACCGTCCCAATCTCCACGAGGCCGTGCCGCCGCGCACAAAAACATCACGTTCATGATGTGGCATTTTGCTTCGAACGAACTGCACTGGGGGGTATCGAGTGGCGCGTCTTCTTTGTCAGCTAGCAAGTACACGCGCTGCCCAATCTTCGTTATGTAACCACTTCTCGTCAATGTCGTACATCTAAAAAACTCGTAGTCCCCGCTCAAGTTGTCCCTCATGTGGTCCTTACAGAATTGCAGTCCCGCTATTAATATCATGTGCGCTGGTGTGAGCAGAGATCGGGCCTAAGTGCACGCCGTATGTAGATATCTCAGTGAACAGCGCAGCTCGATCCAGTGAGCGGAGAAAGCGCGGGAAAATTCAAACCGGATCGGTTTAAAGGGGAATTATGTTGGGTAGGATGCAATATTGTGATTTCCGTCTAAATTTGCCGTTCTGCGGCTATTTGTTGAACAACCACCAATCACTTGATTAGACAAAATTTCCCCCTTGGTTTGAGCTTCTCATCTTGCATTCCGCGCTCAACCAGGTAATGTGACCCTGTTGCCTTCGTTACGTGGCTGTTCCTCTTATCGTGCCTATATGAAGATCACAGGAGTGCCCTAGGGGAGGAAACTTGTTGACAGCTTAACTCAACATGGAGAAAGCCGTCACAAGACAGCACGCTCATCCCAATACAGTGTTTCATTGCCTGTACGACTTTTACTTTCTTGGCTACTCGCGGAAGGACCTCGCACACATATACAACAAAGACATGAAGACTGTTGGGAATTGGATCCGAGTCTACGAGGAAACGGGTACCTATGAACGTGCGCATGCAACGACGGCGGGCAAATTCAGTAATGCTCACAGGCAATGGCTGTGTCAGTTTTTCGAGAACCAACCTCCCGCGTACTTGGACGAGGCGCAAGACGCGTTCAAAGTTGCCCACAACATTGTGCCATCCCGCTTGTCGGCAAGTCCCTTAACGCGACTGCTAAAGTGCCGCCACAGCTTCTGCAGAATCTCGTTGAATGAAGCCCCATTTGCTGCAAAAACTTCAAGAGTTTCTCCTGATGCTTCTCGTTGCGTCACAACATACTTGATGATTGGCTGGACGACCAGCTGAAGCCGCATGCGCCGACCAGATGGAGGAGTGGACCCCGAGGGTTGTCGTTATGGCGGGGTTAATGTCGATGCGGCGCTCGACTGTGCTGGAGACTGTGAGGAGGTACGAGCTTGCAGGAGAGCAGGAGGCATTGGGGAAGCCACTGCAGTCTGCGCAGATAGCGTCGGTCGTGGTGGAGCACGGGGTCTTTGTCGTGTGCTTGGATCATCAGGAGAGGGGGCCCGTGGCGGCGGCGTTCGCTTCCGCAGTGGGTATGGCGACACTCGCTCTTCTGGGCCTTGTACTGGAGGGCTCACATTAGAACGAGAAGTCGACGACGCCTAAGCTCGTGAAGGCGTTCTCAATGGTGCCATTTTCAACACGGTCCAGATGTTTAGGTGTGTTGGTACCCAGCGCAGCAAGCTAGATCAGCACTGCGTTCTTCGACCTTGCCTCCGTCTAGCGTGTTTCCGGTGTGTGGTACACACCAAATACTATTCCCATAAGTTATATTTATTAAATTATCGCAGTTGGGGTGATTGCGCGGCGGTTGATTGAACCAATCGCCCATGGGAATTTTTGTAGCGGGGCTACACATTCGGTCAACCTCCACATTAATGCAACACGCACTAATGGATACATTCGAATGGGCCACATGCAGTGTGGCCACCTTTTATAGTACGAAGCACTACTATTGGCAGAAAGCAACAGATATCTGCCAATTAGGAACATGCATTTGGACGGAGATTCTGCAGACGACTCGTTGGTAGATCCTCTCTTTATAGATATCAGTTTTAGGAGGCAAAGCCAAAGTTAACATTCAAATTCAGTTCTCATTTTCTACCAAAAGGTTATTAATAAGTCTTAATTTAGATTTAAATATACTTACAAGGCTAACTATACTTAATCTAATATAAATACACCTACGCTTCCTCCTACACGTCGCGCACACGTGTAAGCTAAAGTAGTGAGCTAAGTAAGCCCACTACACCTGGTAGCACTTGTTGGTCCGTTCAACGACCGACTACCACACGTTCGTATGGAAAACGAACGCAGAGCTGAGAACCTGCTGTGGACTCGAACATGTCCACTGGTAGCCCGAACGCGGCTGTAACGCATGTTGCACGCGAAGACTGTCCCCACCTGGCGGATCCAGAGTGGGAGGCGCTCCAACGACTGTCAACAGTCATTGGAGAAGCAGCGGTAGCGACGATGTTGCGTACGCTATCGCCGACAGAGCAACACGGAGTTGCTCTGGGGTTCATCATGAAGGAACAGCGCGAG